>JAVXUO010000169.1:0-206839 GCA_033065855.1 Escallonia rubra
CAGTAGCAAAAGTTGAACGACGACGGAGTGACCAGTGTCCCCAACTCCTCCTCCAATCGCACGACGCCGGATTCGAGCACTCACCGGCATCAACCGGCGAAGAACAGCCGAAATGTCGGTTCGAGCAAGCCGGAGCGGGTGGGGCCAAAATTTCAATGCTGAACGAGGGCGACGAGTTGGCTCGCCTTAAGTCGATACCTACGTGCACCCCATCTTTTCGGCCGAATCGCCGGTATCATGAGGTAAGAGACGGCAGGAGTGCCGAGGTTAGCGAGCGGGAGCGGGAATGCAGATTCTGGACAAACGGAACGAGGCCGATGAGTCGACTCTGCCTAAGTCTTTACCTGCTCGTGCGTCGCCATTTCGGTGAAATCAGGCGGTGAGATACGACAGGAGCGACTTCTTTCACAACAAATTGTGGTTGAGTCCATTTTATTTCACTAAGTCATTCTTATAAATATTTATAAGGAATATAATGACACAAAAAGGATAAGAGATCTAACCAAAATATATAAAATTTGCTTATAAAATATGAAGCATCTTCCATGTTCTAAATAATAACATAATTATCTCTTTAATTAGTGCCTTGTTGGTCATTTTCTCACAGTAAAATTATTGTAAATTGTTTCTAGCCAAACACTTTTTGACGAGAAAATATTCAGTAATTATCTAACGCCACGTCATTAACTTATGTGCTGCTAGACTATCAATAAAAATACTACAACTTAGTCATTTTATGAGGACATGGGCCATCCTTTCAACTGGACTCCAACCATTAACCATGGTTACCACAAATTAATACAACCAAAAATTTGAATTCCACCAAATTTTTTAACCCCGCCAACTTTGAAACCAAAATTGGAAATTTATAAACCAAATCTTGACCATTTCTGCCGGCTCTTTCTGTGTTCACTCATTTCTTGTCTTCTCTCTCCTTCCATACTTTACATCTTCTCTTCTCTCTCCACCATCCATACTGTCAAAGTCCAGCAAAGCCACAAGTCTTCACGATGCTACACCAAGGCTACTAAATGATAATGAAATGAGTGAACACAGAAAGAGATGGCAGGAATGATCAAATTTGGTTTCTAAATTCCCAAATTTGATATCAAAGTTTCAGTTGGGCGGGGTTCAAAAATTTGGTTGAATTCAAACTTTTGGTAGTCTTAATTTGTGGTAACCATGGTTAATGGTTGGAGTCCAAATATATATAATTTGCTTATAAAATATGAAGCATCTTCTATGTTTTAAATAATAACATAACTATCTCTTTAGTGCCTTGTTGGTCATTTTCTCACAGTAAAATTATTGTAAATTGTTTCCAGCCAAACACTTTTTGACAGCTTTCAACAAGAGGTATCTCAACTTTTGCCAAACGTTTATTGTTTAACATAAATGTGATTTAAAACTTTTTTTGGAAATTATATCTGTTGTTTATTGTATATAATCAATACCAAGCAAGCCCTGAGTTCCTTAAAAAATGAGGGAGATTAGTTAGGAACATTATTTCGCGTTGTGTGACACACGTTATGTGTGTGCAATGAATTAACAAGTTATAGACTTTTTTGTTTCTATATTGGTCAAAAAAATCTTTTTAAGTAAATAAAAGAAAATCATATAAGGAAGAGTAAAAGGAAAATCTCTTCAAACGCCCTGCTACAACTCAGTTTTCTCCACTTAAATTCTATAGCTTAAGATTTCTCATTCCAAATGAACACGACATACGTGGAGATTTGATAGAGGGTTAACCAGTTTGAAAAGTGGTTCCCCGTTACGGTGTTACGTGCATTTTCTTTCCTTCATATTCTTCATCTTAAGCATCGAGTTTCAATAGCTCCCAAAATTAGCAGTTGGCCTTTTGTTTCTCTACGTGCGGAAAAATCCCGTTAGTAAGCTCGTGTGTTTAGATATGGTATTTGACACTTTCGATAAATGTTATAGACTTTGCTGTTAATTTACAAGTTTTCCTTCTGCATGGACCGTACATTTCGTCCATCCTCTTGGTTTTGCCGATGAACTACCTTAGATTAGTTTCCAACGATATCTCAAACTTTAGCTATAGAACATGATAAAGGTAGCAAAATGATCAATTGCCAATGAACAACCTTAGAATAGGAGCCACACGCCTATGCGATACTCAATCGTCATGCTTGAAAAAGAAGTTTAAATTATAGTTTTAGGGATATGAACCCTATGGAAAAGTTTGCTGGCATCGATGATAGCATCGACATAGCGTACGTAACTTATGATGTCGTGAATAAACTTGCCTTGCAAAAAGGTATTATTATAGCCATTCCTTTTAGTTTCACCAACCATTAAAAAAAAAAACCTTCAAAGCTTTTTTGTCACATTCCTTTGAATTATGAAAGTTTTTCTTTCTAAGAAAGATCAAGTTGTGCTTCCAGGGATTGCAAAGTTTGCTACAGGGGTGGATGAAGCATAGCGTTTAAAATACGAGTTTAACAACCGTAGTTGAAGTACTCTAGCAATAAAACCAATCACGAAGTCAATCAAAATAACGCGAAAATAGGTCTCGCCACAAGGCAAACTCGTGTGTTAAGGTACTATTTGCTCTAAAAGCTTAAGTTGTTAAAGAATGAGCCCAACAATGTTATCATGTTTAATATTCCCCCTCACGTGCAAGCCCTCGGCCCGATTGCACGTAGAGAGACAAATCAAGACATAAATAAACCTTACTAAATCAGAGCTCTGATACCATGTTAAGTTACAATTTGTTCTAAAAGCTTAAACTGTTAGAGAATGAGTCCAACAATGTTATCATGTTTAATATCATAACATAGGATCGTGGAGCTGCTTTGCCTTTACGGAACAAACGAATGTATGGTTTCCAATACAGTAGTGCGGACAAGAACAATGAGTCCGAAGGATGGGGTGAAGAAGTCATGTATTAGCAACTGTGTAGACATAGTCTCTCAGTGGCTACTTTACACATCTTTTCCATACCATGAATGACCGCAGTCTTTACGTTCGTTATAGCCAACTGAATCAATTTTAAATTTAGTTTTCTCCAATATCTCAATTTTTTGACAAACACATAATGATTTCAGGAATGCAATGGAAAGTAATGCTATCTTGCAAAATAGCATATTCGAAAACAATACACAAAAAAGTGAAAAAAAAATTAAAAAAAATTGGTGCAATTGTGTCGCTCTCGTAATGTTCCCTTTGTAACATATGGAAAATCACGCACGAAATATGGTTTGGACCAGTCACAGATTATTCATTTGAGCACACCATCACAAGTTTAGCATTTTTGATTCATTTCCCACTTTTGTTTATTTTACTTCGACGTTGAGGCTTTACAGAGACAGTTGAACAAAACTGGAAATTGTTAACGTGCAGACCACGAGCACTCACCCACGTACCCACCGGCCCGGCGCTTCCTTCCTCCGCTCAAACTCTTCTCACCTCCCACCAGCTGTACGCGTTTTACCTTCCGGCCCGTACATTCCACACACCTGCACCGTCATACTTTCACCTATAAATATACATATGCCTTGACTCTCCCTTTTCATATCACATCGCTAGTTTGTCTATCGCCAATTCTTTCTAACTCTCTCTTGCTCCATATAGAGTTTACGGTGACTGCAATGGCTCCTGTTACTGATCTCAAGGCTGTGGCCGCCATCTTCGTGGTGGCGCTCTTCTCTGCGGCTGTTTCAGGGGAAGATTTTGGGGCGGCTCCGGCTCCGGCGCCGGCAGCGGGCAATGGCTCCGCGTACTCGTCGCCCATCTCCGGATTGGCTCTGTGTGCTTCTCTGGCTTTGACCCTGTTGGCACTCTTGAAGCATTAGATTTCTGACTCATTTTATTATGTTTGCTGGGAATTTTTCGAGGTTATTTGATGCTCCTTCTTATCAATTTCCCAGTTATAGCTAGTACGGTAGTTCAGGCACATGTGGAGAATAAATTTGTATTGGCTCACTTATATTAGTACATAATAATCATATTTATTTTCTTCATTTTCTGTCTAATATATATTGCACTTTCGATCAAATTTCAATACGATTATTTGAGGTACTAATTATAGCCCTTCAAAATTTATGCAAGACCTGATTACTGCAACCAGGTACATTTTATGTAGCGACAAATCATCACGGTCGGTCTTAAGCGAAATTGAAATCTTGGCTAATGCTTTTCAACATCAGTTGATTTTTGCCGCTAATAAATATCGGTATACAAGGGTTGTAGCCTACTTAAAGTCGAGAGTTTGTCTTAGTTAAAGCATTACAAAGATATTAGTTTCTATATTAAGTAGCCATATCACTTTGAGAGAAACGACAGTCATGCCCCATGACCGAATGGAATACTACACGTGTAGAGACAATGGATGTCAAACAAAATAAATATGATATTATACCGGACCAGAAAGAAAAAAAAAGTACCGTAACATGAAAGTAACGCTTACCAAACAACCTGGGTATGCCATTTGCTCCTAACATCGCTTTCAATTGTAAATTGTTAGTGTTACTTAATTTTGAAACTTTGACTAACAAATGTGCCCTTCACGTCAAGAAAAGTATAAAATGTAATGCTTCGAATTATATAACCCCCAAAGCGCCACGTAACCATCATCGTGATTATCCACTTCAACAAAAATCAGCGATTCTCCGGTTAGCAATACTAACGATGTGGAGGATTGACGGAGGCGAGGTCCTACAACGGTGTCACTGTCAAGGTATATTTTTCTGATGTCCAAAATCTATTACCGCGATGGCCAGAATCCTTGGCCGTCGACCTCTTCATTTTGTTCTTTTCGGGATACTAGTCTTATGATGTGGATGCCTAATTAAATCCATGGCTGATTAATGAGCTCCCTTTCCGATCACTCCCCTGTTAACTTATGACATTGTTGGCCGATGAGCTCCTTGTTCAATCTCTCCTCATTCAAAATAAAAATTGGGTAATCAAACACCCATTTATTTTTGTTAAAAAAAAAAATTTAATCTGATTTTGGTTTTTATTTTTTTGGAAACAGAAAATCAAAACTGGAAGTGTTACCAAAGCTATCTTAGAAACTTATAGAGTTTTTCTTTTTTTTCACGTTACTTAATTATTAATTTTAAAATAAGATGGCGACTCGAATTAGACCAACCTGGGTCTAAAAAAATTTGGAAATGGTTCGCTACAATATGTAATGCTCGACTTTCTTGCGAGAGAAGGCAAAGTGGTCACTCGTGCCACATTTCATTAAGATCTCAACAGGGCAACACACTCATCGCAGATGATCTTGAGGCAATGAGGAAAAGCAGAATTGCATCTCAGTCAGTGTTATTAAAGGCGCACTTCTTGTGCCTCGTCTAGGGCTAGGCGCAGCCCCTTCGAAAAGGCTTGCACCTTGCAGGCCCAGGCGCAAGGCGGTGATGGAGGCACAAAAAAAAGCCCAAAAATCTTATTTTTTGATTTTTACATTATGGCATCATCTCAACCGTTCATTATTTTTTATTCTTTATTTCATAACACAACAAATCAATATCTCAATCACAAAAAACCTTAAAAAAAAATCCCTAATCACTCGATTGTCGTACTGTTGTTCATTATGCTAGTATCCCGTCTTTAACTATTACTCTTTTTTAAATAAAAATACTCCTTCACTTCAACTTATAGAGAAAGAAGATGAAATTGAGGAGAAATCTCCACTTAACTTGAAGCCTATGATTCCGCTTTGAGGAAAACATTATTGCTTTAGCTTTCACTAATGATAAGGATGACGTTGTCATATTTAATTAGGATCAACTACTTCTCATTAAATCTGAAACTTTTTCTAGTGTTCAAAGTTTGTTAAATTGTCATGTTCTGAATTTTTTAATGTGATTTTAATGGTTTAATGCACTAATATCTATTTATTTTTATTTTTCGTCTCACTTCGAAAAGGCGCGGGCCTGCACCTTGCGCCTAGGCTCCAGGGACCCTTTGCGCCTTAGGTGCGCTTGCGCCTTTAATAACTATCGTCTCAGCAGATGGAGCAGTACAAACATAAGAAAGACTTTTGCTATGCAATTCAAGTGACTTTTGCGCCTTGGGTCGATGATACTTTCCGGATGTAGGCCTGTCTTATTTTATGATGATAGTTTGTACGTTGGTAGGGTGCCCCGATAGGATTCTATGACTGTATAGCCCGATGTTGGCTCTATTTGTATTCGATCTTGTATGGCCCTAAGGCCGTGGACTTCCTTTTAAATTATCTATGCAATTTTTTTATTACAAAAAAAAAAGTATCCTAAAGGGTCATATTAATTTTTAATACTCTTTCCGTCCTTAATTAAATGATCGTGCTTGACTTGCACATCACGCCTATTTAGGATATGAGTCATATTTCATAAATTTTTCATTCTACTCCAAGAGAGAGAGAGATAGGAGGGAAGAAAGTGATAAAGAAGATTGAAAAATGGATTGGCGAAAGATTAAATGTGGAGAAACAAATAGAATAAAAAAATACAAGATTTTAGTTATTAGTATATATATATATAGATACACTTGGAGTATACACTATACATATTAATTTCATTTTCGCGTGTGCGAAAATGAAATTAATAGTACAAATTTTGTTAAAGAAAAAAAATCAAGCATCGTATATACGTGTTTATTATCATATTCAGTAAAATGAATCTTAAATAACAGAAAAATAAGTTAATCATATATGTCCAAAAATAAGTTCGCAAAATGTTATTATCGTATCAAACTTGGCCTTTAAATTTTTTTAACTATATTTTTTGTAGGTAGTTACTTACTAATTAAGATTTTTATTGTGCCATTTTTTAAAAAAATTCTTGAAATACTACTTATCATCATTGTAGGTTGGTAGTTATGTAATACCAAAAAAGTGTTACACCAAATCAAGTTTTGGCTTAATAAGTAGTATAGATATAATAAGGGTAAACATGAAAAAACACTTACGAAATCTTTAAATGACAACCGAGAAAGAAATATGATCAAATTTTTTTAGGACGGAGGGAGTATTTCCAAATCAGAACTAAACCTTTCTTGATTCAATTGTCTAACTGATTTTAGGAATTCGAGGTGTAAACTTAATTTATACTACAATTAAGTTATATTTGGGTTTTGAACATATTATAATTAAGTTATTATTCAGACGAGCCGTTCACGGATATATTTGTGAATACTTTGAAACGTTCATTCTCGGCTCTTTTGATAAACGAGTTCTAAAAGTTTGTTCATTTTCGATTCCTATCTTATACAAACGAATCTGAACAAGTTCTTTGCGAAACAAACTACGAACAGTTCATGAACAACTCAGTTCATTTACAACTCTAAATCTAGATGGCTAAACTTCATTTAATATGAATTAAATCAAGTACAAATATGTTTGGTGAAAAATAATTCAGAGATTTAATCGGTCTCAAAAAACTAAAACCTTATTAAAGCAGAATCCTAGAAATAGAGGATTGTGAATTAATTAATTTTCTAAATCAAGTTTCACCGAATAAAATACCAAAATATCCTACAAGGATTTCAAGCATTTCTTGTTCAAAGGCCAAACTCCTAGGTCATTGCCACATTAGAACTGCTTTATAGCACATTTTTATCCGACCATCATCAATAGCTTAAAGATAATTTTGCTAAAAATAACTTAAAACTGATATTAAAAAGCAATTATAATTTAATATAAAGTTGCTTTTGAGAATCAGTCTCGATCTCCCGGATCGAAAGTACTAGACCACTCACCAGTCGGTCGCCATTAAAATGTAATCAAAATCCAGATGACACTGTACAAAACTTGATCTGCAACTGCTGTAATCTTTCATTTTCAGAAGAAAACACAAGCCTGCAAAAGCACTAAATCCTTCTTGAACACTTTCAACATTCTTGTACAATTCCTGTGAATGTTTTGTATACACTAAATCAAAAAATCTATATGTGCCATTGCGGAAAACCCAAGCAATCCAACACAGACAGGCCTTAATGATATACAGTTCCATCCTACTAATAACAGTTGAGGCAAGCAGGCAGTAAATGTACCACTCTCCACGGCTCCTTTTATATTTACACAATTCACCTTCATGTCCCCAAAACCACAGATAATCAGGTGCATTTTTATTCATTATTATGTAGCCACGACCTGCCTCAAATCCGATTTTTGATTCTTATATCATTAGATGCCACGTTCTTATTAATGATAGCCAATGCCCTGCCTCAGATCCCATATTTGGTTCCACCACAGCACTCACCCGAGCATCATGCTGTAAAAATTCAACAGTAACATCAGAAATCTATGGAGCAAAAGAGTAATACTAAATGTACCAAAAAGTTGTGAAAGAATTACGTACAAACAGAGGCAAAGCAAAATCGTCTATTGTATGGATGCTTATTACACCCTGATATGTATGAGAAGTTTGTGCAACTTCTTTTTAAGTAGGAATTTCATAAGCCGAATCACTTACAGCAAGGAAGGATAAAGTGAAAGGGATTACATGAGGTCTACAATAGTAGAGAATGAGGGGATAGACAAAAGTAGTATTCATATAGAGCTGCACATATGAAAGATTATGTCATACAAAGCTCTAGTTACCAAGAACACCAGGTAAGCAGAACTAAATTTTCTACCGTACCAAGCAGACTGACGAAAATTATGCCTCCCCCCACCCCCATCACCACCCACCCCACGAGAGAGAGAGAGAGAGAGAGAGAGAGAGAGAGAGAGAGAGAGGGAGGGAGAGAGAGAGAGAGAGAGAGAGAGGGAGCGGAGGGAGAGAGAGAGAGAGAGAGAGAGAGAGAGAGAGAGAGAGAGAGAGAGAGAGAGGGAGAGGGAGAGGGAGAGGGAGAGGGAGAGGGAGAGGGAGAGGGAGAGGGAGAGACTAAAATCCCATGTTAATAACTCTCACGTCCTTGGGGGTGAGGAATACTTAATAGGCATAGCAGCCCAATAGGAATTGGATGGGCAAATAAGTCTATCGAATTATAATCCCTTAGTAGAAGCCGCATCTTTTTGACTTTGTGTTGAATGCCAAGTTTGGGCTTCCATAGTGGAACTGAGCTTTCACCCTGTATAGGGGCATAGGAACCCCCTTGTCGTAACATGGAAGTTAGCAACCTCCCGGAAAAAAACAATGGGGACTGGGAGAAGAGAAATATTCTTGAATGATGATATTCTTAGGAGCGAGAATAAGATATGAAGCACATTCATTGAAACATTTACAACCATTTTGACCAGCACAGGGTAATTGCCGAACAACTTCATCCAACATTTACACCCATTTTGAGCGACGAAGAATACTCTCGGAAACAACATAACAAACTTCTCAACTACATTTGAAAGTCGTGTTTGAATCACATCCCGATTGTCATAGATATAATAGGTCCTTGCAGCTGCAGTCAATCGCCACACTTCTTCTATATGAACACATGATACGCCTTGGACTGATGAAAATAGAAAGGGAGATTGGACAAAAAGGTTCCACTTAATACGAGAGCACAAGTCATGCAAATAACCTGCTGCATAAACCAGAAAGAATCCTCCCTCTGTACCAAAATCTAAGTCAAGGGCTACTAACAGTTAAATAAGCACTATTTAACAAGTGAAACGAGGGTCAAGAATGAAAGAGATATGGGTGCTTCTTTTGCTTTCTGATACAACTAAAGAGGGCTAACAATGAAGCAAGGTTAATCGGCGGTGCTTTCTCTCTCTCGTACATCCACATTATTGTCTACTTGTGAGAAGAAAAACAAGCAAGTTAATGTTCAACGTGACTTTAAGTCCTGGCATGAAGGAAACAAAAGACCGAATCGCAGGAAAAGAAATGACAAGATGCGATTATTCCTTGAATAAGCATACCTCTGAGAAAACTGAAGTGCGACATGGGCATCTTAGAAGGAATCTGGCATCGTAGGAGGCACATACTTCAAACAAAATACCCTGGCACGAAATATACTAACGTGAGAGATAGACTGGTGCCTGAGGTAAAAAAAGGAAACATCTGACTAATGTCTAAAATCACCAAAAGCAAAAGCCAATTTTATGCCGGTTAATAAAAAAGCTAGTGCATATGAGCCAAATAGAAGCGAGAATAGCATGCACTCCACAACTCAGATGCAGATTAAGGCAACCGCACAAAATATCGCGAGACTAGTCACATATGCCTAATTTAACTCGACAAAAGTGAAAAAGTATGATATGTACTGATTAAGTGAAGCAGTAAACACTAATCAATTCAACCCTTGTTGTTCTTCTGATAAGCAATATTAACCAAGGCGCCAAAGGAAGCGCAGCCCATGTACAAAAATGACACTCGAGAAATGCTTCCTCAGAGTTATCCCCCTTAACCCAGCTGAAAAAGGACTTAGCTGCTCCAGACGACTCCACACCCTCAAAAGTTGGACTTCAACAACCCAAAAATAAACTCTATTGCTAAAGCAATATAGAAACTCGATTACACAAGCTACAATCTTAAGGTCAATTTCAAAGTTTCTTTATAGCCATAACTTAAGGAAGGGCATCTCAATGCACAAGGCTCTCGGCATTATGAGGCCTTGCACATGTGTTTGGTAATTGATTTCTCAAGGGGAGTATAAAATTGAAGGCACGTGCAGAATCGTACCTGAAACAAGCCTGGAAGCCATACAATAAGGCTCACCTTAAGTGCAAAGTACCAAGGAAGTCCGAGAGCCTGAAAATGCCAACCAGGTGAGGAAGTAACAAAAAGAAATGAAAACAAATGCTATGTTGAATATTTAAGAAACTGGAAGGCAAAGGTTAACCTAATATTTTTTGCAATAACTGTTTGTCCATCCTCAGCCCCAATATGACGCAAAACTACTTCCTCCAGACGACCATCACGATATGCATGCTGCAATAATTGGATGTCAATACCCAAAAATCTTATAAGACCCTATTTTCGCACAAAGAACAGCAAGCAAGTGAAAAATGAAAGGAAACTTCTATGAAGTAAAGCAACAAACAATTGCCCAGATAAAATCTGATATATAAAAACTAAAAGCCGCAAATAGGTAAAAAGTCACTCATTAAGCACCGATAGACGTGCCACCTGAAAGAAGGGAAATTAACAAATGAAATAGCCTCAATAAGGAATTTCCATGTTATCAACCACAAGTATTGCACTATGTCATGGTTAGCAACAGAAGGGGAATTCAAGATTCTCATCCTTGGCAGATAAGCTCGTAACACTCTACTTCTTGACACAACAAACTAGATTCAACAATTGAATTTGTACAAACACCAGCTTCCCCCAAAATCCAAAGCATCACAAGCGTAGCAAGTCGAAAAAATTACACGGTTCATGCATCCTAGAGTAGCCACTCAAGGGATATAAATATCCTCCCACTTGAATCACTCGTATTAAAGCGCTGCTGCAATAGTACGGAGCCATTGCCTCCGTCACAATAAGTTCATTACCCATTGCCTCCGCAACAGAAAGTTCATCATCTACAAGTCTACAACTATTGGCCTGTGTGGCAGATATAAGAGCTAAAACAAAACATGCAACCCTCCATATCCAGAACATTGAGCTGTATAGAGCCAGTGTCATCCATATCCAGGACATGGAGCTGTATAAAAAGTCAGTGTCATCCATGTCCAGAAACCTGGGGGCTGTAAGTGTTTCCAAGAGCATAGAATTCCACAAGTGTGAGCCTGGGTTGACCGTGTGCTGAAAGGACAACAACTACAGCATACCTAAATAACTAAAGTAAACTGAAGCTGTGCAATTGCATAAACATTCATGTAGCAATCACAGTATCTCGTAAACCGTCTGACTGCCAAGATAAGCAACAAAGGTTGGCGCTATCCAGATACAGAGGTGAAATAGAAATCACCAAAGTTATTTCACACTAGCATGGGCATTGCAGAAGTCAATGCATCTTGGCATGCATTTAGATGCTGCTGAATGAAAGACTCCATGGCACTTAATTGTTTTTACAGCTGAGGGGGGAAGAAAAGGAATAAAGAGACACGATACGCTTCGAGGGCATCAACTAACAGCTTTTGCTGGAAAAGGAAGGAGTGCTGTTAAGTTCTGCATTAAATTTTGACAATAGAGAATTCAAAGCAACTAGTTCTTCATGCAGATTTGAAGAAGCCAAGGCTCTTCACAAAATCCTTCAAAGATGGGTAACAGTCCAATTTGTGCAATTTAAGAGATCGCCAGTAAAACCATAGGAAAGACCTTTGCTAAACTACAAGACATTTTAGACCGACTTAACATGATCATTGCAATAGAGACTAAGCTTAGCACTACCCACGCTCCTCAGAAGAGCGTATTCATCTGGCTTTATGATTTACCTTATTGGGTGAGGGATATTATGATGTGCTAAATTCATTAAAAAAAATTATCTTTATACAACTCGACAACATTAAGCCAACTTAAAAACTGTTATGTCCAACAGCGGTCAGCGGCCAATGTCTTCTAAAGGTACTCCAAATGAGTTTCAAGGCATAGCAATTTATCTTGGTTTCTTTCATTTTTGTCTTTATGGGCTCTCTACTTTTAAAGTTAAGATATGATGGCTTAGAATGTTCTTCCTTCAGATACGAAATACGTGGCTTCTTGAGTTGTTTATCGAATGATAACAAGTTCAGCTTTTAATATCTTTAAAAGTTAGACAAGAAATACGTGGCTTTTGTCAACTACGTACTTCTATCTGCCGTTTTTTTTAGCATTACAAAAACAAAAACAAAAAAAACCATTGAGTTTTTTCCTGATTGGATAGCGTAATCATGTGGTGGCACCGTAAGCTCCCAATATGTTTAGGTTTTTGAAATTTAGACAAATTTCTCTGTATCTAGATGAGATTAAATCATATCTATGCAAGAGCAATTCACATAACTAAGTACTTGATACATGATAGTATCTAAATTTAAAACCTACAGCCACTTGTTTGAGTAGTTACATTTCATCCTCAATACAGAAATCAAGCACAACAACTCTGTAGTCCTGCGTAGTCATTTAGCACGACTGGCAGAAAACTTGGGACATTCCTTCTCATGTATGTTCATAATATTCGTTTAGGCACCATTATAAGTTGATTAAATGTGTTTCAACCACGCCAAATAAAGATTACTTTTGCTTCGCAGATTAAAGAGAAATTTGCAACTACCTTTCAGGATCGCTGATCAAAGACTACCAGGACCAAAGACGCCAGGACTGTACCCAAAAGCTTTACTACCAAAGGCGCCCCACTAAGAAGCACGGACTCGGGTACGGGTGCGGATACGACACGGGTGCAGATACGCCGATACGGCATTTTTAAAAAAAATAGGATACGGGTGCGGCTAGGATACGGCAATTTTTTTTTAATTTTAAATATTTAATATATCCTTTTGAAATATATATGTCTAATGATTAATGACCTCTTGTACAAATTTATAGAAATTATGGTCATTTTAGTCATCTATATATAAGAACAAATCCAAAAGAAGCTGCACACGTGGACTACCAAAGGCCACACAAGTGACAAAGCCTTGAAGACTGAACAAAGTTGAGCCAAAAGAGAGTCGGTCTCTCAAAAGAAAAAGAAGTATGGTGAAGGAAGACAGAGATCAGAGAAACAACCGTTGCGACGTGTTCACCGTCGCCGGAGTTCTTCTTCTTCTACTCCTTCTGCTTTTTTTTTTCTTTTCTTGGGTTAATAGGAGCAGCCAAAAGAGAGTCGGCCATCGACGGCGCTGCCTCCGGCGGTGGCTGCTGCTTCCTCTTCTCTCTCCACTCAAGTTCTTCACCAGTGGTCGTCGCCAGAGTCGTTGTCGGGGGTGGTCGTCGGTGGTCGCGGGGGTCACTCGTGGCTACTTCGCACCGCCGCCGCCCTCTTTCTCTCAGTGTCTCTCTCCCCTCTTTAACGATCTGTTCATTTAGGGTTTTAAAGTAAATGTTTCATATTTATACTTTGACCCCCCAAAACTCATTTTTTATGTTTTGACCCTAAAAATTCTTTAAATTTTGTGTTTTCAGCCCATAAACATCCGATACGCACCCGATCCGTAACGGAGCCACACCCTATATTTAAGAAATTAAAAAAATAAATCATAAATATTGGATACGCACCCAACGCGCACCCGGTGCCGGTGCTTCACCTCCATTGCCGCACCTGTGCTACATAGGTGCCCCATAACCACCAGAGCAGGAAGAAATCTCGAGATAGTGATCAACCTGGGTAGGTGGAGCAAATCAAACCACCCCCCCCCCCCCAAACAAAAAAAAAAAAAAAAGGGCACAAGTCAACTCGTCCAAGCCTAACTAGTAGTAAAAAATCATAGTAATACTACTAAAAGACATACTCCTAGGAATAAATAATTAGACCCAAAGAACATCTTTGTCAAAAATCTCATCTCCTCAGCTCTTTCAACTGCAGCAACCTTGCAATGCAGCTGTTAAGGTAACATACCAGCGAACAGTCCCCTTTTATCAGTGCAACCAGTACTAGTACCCCCATGCGGCACCCACACCGCCATCAACCACCATGGTGGTTTCCTTACCTAATTGGCACAGGCACCAGCACTACTACAGCCATTAACATCCTCATCTTTGAGTATTTTTCGTAGTGATTTACATACTGCTAGTTACTCACTTTTCTTCAAAACGTGAAAGTAAGGTCTTCCCATAACAGATCAATCTTGGCTACACATTACCACATAATTAGGTTCTCAGGAACAGTGTTCAGGAAGATAGAAAGCAATGACTGAAATCTTTGCTTTGATAATTGTCTAAACCAAATGAGAGATAAGGTCAATGAAATTATGGCTCCATATTAAGAGTCTTTTGACATCCCATTTCAATTATTAAAAAAGAACATTTTTGTTGAAAGGTAAAAAGCTAACCTAATTTTTCATTTAGGGCAAAATGGATCCAATCAGATAAGTAAGTAGACATTCTAATACTTCTGGGGCAACATACTCCCTCCGTCCCAAAAAAAAATTGATCATATTCTCTTTTTGGGCTGTCCCAAAAAAATTGATCACTTTCCAAATTAAGAAATATCATGTCCCTCCCTCCCTCCCTCAGGGTAGAATGGGAGACTCATATCCTAAATAAGCATGCAAGTCAAATACAATGAAATATTTTGGGATGGAGGGAATATTATACCAGCGAGGCAGCACCACAAGAAAACTAACTGCAAGGAAATCACATAGCCAGCACAACAACAAGGTAGTTTAAAACATGTGTAGTATTAGATAACTCATTGTTTTTCATTCGTTGTAATGCACGAACTTGCAGGTGCATTTCCTTTTTATGCAATTGTAATTATTCATTGCACTAAAAGTAGGAAGGACAACAGGCACACAACATTTACCCACAGAGGGCTTCTGTAGTACTATAAAAAGAGTCTAAAACACAAGTGTAGCAGAATATAAACCTGCAAAACTGATAACCTCAGTACTGTTAAAAATGGAATTACCTTGTAAAAGCAACTAGTCCCAAATGGGCAAGTCCCATTTCCAAAGTCAAAGTGCTTGCAATCAATAGACCTGCAAGAGGATGTCAGGATGGCATGTTATATTCTGCTATGTTTTACCACAAACTACCAGAAGAAAATATAGAAAACAAACAGATATTACTACCTTAAGACATGAATAATATTTAACAAAATGTAAACGATGCACCCCTAAACTCAGACAAGTGATGAAGGGTAAACACCCAAGCACATCTGCAGTGACTTGTACTTCATGAGAAATGGCAATCGGAACCCCTCCAAGATAATCCTAACATGAAAAACAACAAAAACCACACTCGAGTCAATAGCCTCGCCTCAACTAGACTAAGCTTTTATCCAAAATTAGCCTCCACTCACTCTCGTATCCAATAATATCTAGTCAATGTCAGGTGTACGAAAGGGGACGACTTTCTCAAAGTTTAGTGTCACCTCATCTCCCCAAAGTGAATTTCCATTTCAGCCTTAGTCCTTAATTGTAGCAGCTTATATGCTTTGCCAGCTTCTAGCTTCTTTAACATACAAAAATATATATACACACATAGTGATTCTACAGCTCTTAATTCACAACTACAAGTTGAGGCAACTATTCTAGAGCCATAATCTATAAGTAGCTCAAGATATGCTTTACGCGACATGTAGTTTCCAGCTTTCCAACAGAATCAATTAATGCACTCCGCCATGTATGGCAACTTCAGCTCAAAGTCTTCTTTCGGATCTTGAAATTCTTGACACATTATCGCATGACCATACCACAAACTTAAAGCTACAGGACATTTCAGCACTTCGACATTAAACAATTTGTTTCCATAATATGATGATCTGCTTTAAAAAAGATCTTTGTATTTCACGTAAAAAAGCACAAGCTTACCTAATATTTGAAGGATCCAACATCTACATATGCCACTACTCACTTGAGCTATAAAATTTTCATTCTCTAACTGCCACAAAATGGTCTAGCTCCAGCCCAAATTTCAGGCTCATTTCGTAGGGCTTTTTCGTAATTGCAAGTTGCAGACAATTTTCAGGGGATTAACCTCCCCAAAATTGTGTGCCAAAGTCAAACTTGACAAGTAAATCACGTCGGAACTGAACTGCTAGCCTTAGCATGACTTTGAGCAATACTACTCCAGGTCTCATAGAGATACTGCTAAGCACAGCTGCTATTGCAATTTAGCTATATCAGGAGTACAGGGAGCATGCAATCATGAC
Source organism: Escallonia rubra (assembly GCA_033065855.1). Taxonomy (NCBI): domain Eukaryota; kingdom Viridiplantae; phylum Streptophyta; class Magnoliopsida; order Escalloniales; family Escalloniaceae; genus Escallonia; species Escallonia rubra. Next base: position 16,633 of record JAVXUO010000169.1, read on the forward strand.
AACGATATCTTTCCGGCATACTTTCAAACTCAAGTATGCTTGTGACACTATGCCTCGCTCTTATTTAGCCTATTGAAAGTCAATTAAATCATATATAACCATACCTATGAAGCGGACAAATATATCCCTAGCAATAATCAACTCATAAGATGCATAGCCACTCCAATATATATTAAAGAAAAGTCCAAGTAGAGAATTTATGAGCTAATAAATTATCATACTTGAGTTTTGCTTTGTAGTTATCGACAATCTCTTGCTTTTCTTCTCTTGTAGAGTACCAGATCACACTGGGAATGACGAAGTATGAAAGCTTACGACAAATTGGGCAGGCCCTCAATGCAGAATTCACATCCATCCCAGAGGTTGGGGAACTGCTACGCCAATTCCTGATACATGATACACAGAATGGATGATCACATTCTGATAGCAACCCAAACTTTCTTTCAGCTGCTGTAGGCTTTGAAAGAACACGTTCCAGGCACACGCAGCATTCTATTTCTTGACTGTGTTTTAAGGACTCCAGGTGCTTTTGCTTTTTCGCACAAGTTTCTGTATGTTCGTCTCTCTCCTCAGGCCTAAAAGGATGCAAACAATGTTTCCCGCAGGTGGGACACAAATCTCCATGAATATGAGGACACTTTTCTCCACGTGGGCAGTCACCAGCAGCAGCAAATGAACAGATGGCGAGGTCAGCTGGATTACCACTTTTAGACTCCCCATCGTTGCCATTGCCCAGTACATCATGATGCCCGGCCTTTGAAATCCATACTTGTTTAGGGGGAGGAAAGAAAGGTCTACTTGAAGCTGACAGCTCTGCAGTAACACATGGAACTGGAACTACAGTAAACGGCTCTGCTCTAGAAGGACAAGCAGCATGAACAGAATCTGAAGATAGATACTGGCAAGGATATGCTGACGAAGATCGAGCAACACATGGGACTGGAACTACAGTAAATGGCTCTGCTCTAGAAGGACAAGCTGCACGAACAGAATCTGAAGATAAATACTGGCAAGGATATGCTGACGAAGATGGAGCAGAAGGCTGAAGCGGAGAAACTTTAACATGCTCATATCTACACCTGCTGCCGTAAGAGCAAGCTCCTTTTTGATAGAAGGTGCAGACCTGTCATTATAAACCCAAAGCAGCAATGAGGGGCAAAAATACCCTAAAACCGAGAAACTATTGGCCTAAATTTTGAGCTAAAAAAAGTTTTACATTGTTGGATGGGTCCTTCCAGTCATGTGAGAACTCGCAATGGTCCCCTTTCAGACATGCTCCATGTGCAAAGAACTTGCAAAGAACCCTGGACGAATGTGAAAGCCAAAATATAATGAGGACAATAATTATCTCTACCCAAATAACAACCAAGTCAAAAGAACTGGAACTATTGGATTTTGCCAAGAACACATTCTTCTACACATAATTAGGGCATTCAAAAGTTTACACTAGAAAACAACATTGACGATTCATGAAGTTACAATTAGGTACAAAAGAAAGCTTTAAAATGCAATCCGTAGCTGGAAAGTACCCCAAAAAAATGTTAAAAAAAGGCCCTGCCAAAACAAAATAACCAACTCTTTTGACGCAGTAGATACTGGCATATGTATTTTGCAAGTATAACTAAATTACCAACACCAATGTTGTAATGGATCTTTGATTATGCCTATGTCGTGCTAATTGTTGTACTTTTCATACGTAGTTGATCCCAAAGCTGGATGAAGGAGGAGCATTGCGATAGCTGACCCAAAAAAAACAGCCACATTCCATTGATATGAATACAAAGAAATTTTCCAAAAATAGAATGGCAATTGACTTGAGGGATGCGTTACACCTGCCTATGGGTGTTTCGAAAAATGGGCATAATCATGATGCCAAGATGCAATGACAGAAACCGGACGACTGCAGGTAAAGAAGTTAGTCCAGAATCATAGACTTATGTTAGCTAGTTGGAACTTAGGTTCGTTAATGGGTAATCTGAGGGAGCTAGTTGATAGAAGGAGAGTAAAATAGTGTGTCTTCACGAGACTAAGACCCTGTTTGTTGCAAGTTTCACCATTTTTGCAAGCGTATTATCTATTAAATTAGTTTAAGCGGATTATTTTAAAAGTTGGTATGTTGTGTTTGTTACAATTTTTGGAACCAGATTTTTTGAAGTTTGAAGTGACATAAAACTGCCATGTCCTCAGATATTGATGACCCGAAAATACCGCAATAATTCTTCCTGCATCCAACATGACAGAGGATTCAATTTTGAGTTGAACACAATTCAGACCACCGATATCCGACATCAGATGAGTTCAAACCAGTGAAATGAAGTTGAAAAAAGGAAGAAGAAAAAGAAAGCACCAATAGGCCACATGTGGCAGTGTAATGAATGAGGGGCATTCTTAAATTTAAAATGCATAAGCTGGAGAGCACCTCTTGAGGTACTTATTCATTCTAGCTTACTTTGGCTTTAGAAGTGTAGTGCCTAGCTTAAAACTTATGGCTCAAATGGCTGCAACAAACAAACAATTTTAAGCTGTTTTCTAAAGCTATATGCTATAAGCTGCGACAAACAGCGTCTAAGTGATTAGAAGAAAACTTCAAGGAGGTAGAAGGAAGAGGTTATAACTTGTAGTACACGGGCAAGGTTGTGGGACTTATGGTAGATAAAAACCTAAGAAATGAGGTCACTGATGACAAGAAGAAGGGTGATAGAATTATGTTACTTAAATTAGTAATAGAAGGGGTGACTATAAATATGATCAGCGTCCTACTGTAGGATGTCCCTCAGGTAAGACTAACAGATGCTGTCAAGGAGGAAGTTTGGTATGGGTGGACTTGAGCAGAAAAAACTCCAAGGGAAGAAGTTGCTTATAGGTGAAGATATAAAACAAGCATGTCAGAAGAATAGTGGAGACTTTGAGAAGGTATATGTGGGAAATTTGGTTGATAAGATAGAAATGAATTAGGAAAAGACATCCTAGATTCTGCGATGCCAATAGTTCCATACTTATAAACACCTTTAGTAAAAGAGACTCATATTTGACTACTTTTAGAAGTAGCACGAGAAACATTTCCTCACTAAGAGGGAGGACTAGCGTTATCTAAAGATTGTAAGGTCTATAGACATAGTTTGGTGGTGCTAGAAACAAAGATTACGAGTTGGAACAGGAAGGTTAAAGGTGAGTGACATCACCGGACTAGGTGGTGGAATTTGAATAGGAAAGATTGAGTACTTAATATAGGATATGTCGGTTAAAGGACTATTGAATCTGCTAATGAGCCGAATCTGCGATGTCTACTTGTAATCCATTAATCCAAGAAGAGATATGCCTCCCTCTAAGTCACTAGGATGGGATCCGCAAAATTTACTAGTCATTGGAAACAGTAAACGACAATAAACACACAATAGTTGGATTAGAATGGAAGAACTTCTTCTGACTCGAATTTTATTGCTTTCAATATACTCTCACTCTGTTAAAAAACAAGATTCCCTGTATATAGCCTTAGCGTACTCTAGGACTACGAAAAGCACTAATCCTAGTTAATGGCTGAGATACATAGAATCAAATCGAACTACATGGACAAGCCACTTGCGCAGCTGGATACTTTATTGGATAAGCATTAGAAGTTCCTTTTCGACGCGTAGTGCTCCTCGATAGATTTCCGAACAATGCGTGCATCACCTTGATCCAAACTCCCTATGAAAAAGTTTTGCTTGTTTCGGTGAAATAGTGCATAATGGTAAAAGTCACTTAATTACCTTCTAGTTGCCTTCCATTGCTCCTAGAGGTCTTCAACAACGTAATTGAGATCATCCCGGATCTTCTTGCGTTCGGAGAGTTGCTAGAGAGGTCCTTGGAGAGTCGAGAGGAAACGGCCCTATACGTAAAGAAACTTGGTGGTGGAATGAATTGGTCTAAAAAACAACCAAGTCAAATAGGAAATGTTTCAAAGGATTGCACGACTGTAGGAATCAGGAGGATGGCAAGAAGTATAAGTTAGCTAGAAATAAGGCATAGAAGGCAATAAGTTGGGTTGTATAGGAACCGAGTTCGAACCGAGCATAGGCCTGTTCGAGCTCGGTTCGTGTTATATTTGGTATGTTCGAGCTCAGCTCGAGTTCATTAAGAAGCCAGAAAAATTGTTCGAACTTGGCTCGAGTTTGTGTCCTTCAAACTCGGGCTCGGCTCGTTCAAGTCATTTAATTATACGAGCAGAACTCAAGCTTCAAAGCTCGACTCATGTTCTTGCACAAAATCAAATGAAATCCCTAAATTTTCTTAGATCTCTTAATCCTTCAAGCTAACAAGCAATTACTTCATTGCATCGCAAAAGATAGACATACCTCAAAAGAAACTGAATCGAGATTCTATTAATACCCAAAAATCAGCAAAATCGCATCACCGATGACGACGCCCGACGACCAAAATCACACCATATATCTTCCATGTCCTTCAGCCGTGAAGGCTTGTCCTTGATCCATGAAGGCAAAAGGAGAGACAGAGGCCTGAGAAGACGATCTAGTTTGACGCTAACGTGTGCTAGGGGCCGCCACTGCTGCAGAGTCGTGGTGTTGTGTGTTTGAGTCTGTTAAGTTATGATTTTAGTATTTAGACAAATAAAATGCATTATTTTTATATAAACATATATTACACCAATACAAGTTGTTCACGAACAAATTCATGACCAATTGCATGTGTTCAAGCTTGGCTCTTTTAATAAACAAGCTTTAAAAATGTGTTCATATTCGGTTCGTTAAGTATACAAACAAACATGAACGAGCTTTTAAAGAAGTGACCAGCGAGCTGTTCGTGAACAGCTGGGTCATTTACAGCCCTAGCAGTAAGAGATGCTAGATGGAAGTTTTATGATATTTTATTAATACCAAGGGTAAAGTACTCAAGGTGGGTGGAAAGGGGGATCTACAAGCTAGCTAAGGTAAGAGAAAGGAGTAGCAGAGACTTATATTATATAAAGTGTATCAAGAATGAGAACGAGAGGTTAGTAGTGAAAGAAGAAGAGGATTGAGAGAGGTAAAGAGGTTAATTAAAAATTGTTCTTTACGAAGGTAACTTAATAGAACTCGATCATTGATGATAAAAATGGGAAATTTGTTCATAGAATTTTAACATTAAGGTGAAGGAGTCATAGAGGTGAAAATAGGAAAGGCTATTTGATCAAACCCTATACCTACTAAGCTTCAAAAAGCTGGTCAATATGCGCATAGATTGGCTGACTAACTTGTAACAAATGCATGAGGAATTGAAAAAGAGCACTTTGATACCTATATAAAACAATAAAGGAGATATCCAATGTTGTAACAACTATAAAGGGATCAACCTCATGAGTCACAACATGAAGCTTTGGGAAACTAGAAAAAAAATATTAAAATCAACTTGGTTTCATCCATTGGAGATTCATTGTGTAATCTATTTTCTTAATTAGAAAATCCATTGAGAGATTTAAAGAAAACAAAAAGGATCTTCACATGGTTTATATAATTTTGGTCGAGCTTACTAAGAAATTTCAGGCTGAGGTCCTACGGTGTATTTTATTTGTGGATGTTATTAATTTAATTAATGTGAATAAAATAGGACTACAACTTAACTTAAGAGTTATGAAGAAGTGCTTTAGTATCCAAAGGTTTTAGGTTAAACTTGACTAAGATGGAGTACCTAGAATGCAACTTTAGCAAAACTTGGAGGACGTCCGAAGAGCAAGTATATATTGGTGGTCAAGTAGTACCTAGGAAAGATATCTTTCAGTATTTTCGATAAATAATGCACAAGGAATGAGAATTGACGAGGATGTTGCCCACAAGATAAAAGCCAAAAAAGCATTTTGGCTAAAGTGGAGGTCTGCTTCTAAGGTCTTGTGTGAATCGTAACATTCTTCTTGAGTTGGAGGAAACATTCTATAAGACGTTAGTGAGGCCATCAATGTTGTACCGTTCATAATGTTTGGGCAACTATGAAACACCACTGACATGAGATAAGTCTAGCTAAGATGTGAATGCTTTGGTGGATGTGCGGCTGCACAGGGAGGGATTGATAACGACATGAGGATATCTGTAACAAGGTGGGGTTGGCGCTAAAGATGAAGAACAACGCTTCAGATAGTTTTGTTATATCCAATATCCAACATAGGCCTTACATGTCATTGTAAAAAGAAATTATTTATGCAATATTGACAAGGTAAGACGACGTATCAATAGCCGACAATAACTTGATTGCTAGGAATTGATTAGAGAAATGTGCTCTGGCAGGAGCTAGGTTCATGAGGAGGTTAGTCTCACACAGGAGCTAGGTTCACAAGGGTGAGGGACACCTCCTCTTTCTAAAGAGGATAAAAATGCTACTAGACTCTATAGCGACCGAAATGCTAAAGTCTTCCGATATCAAAATTGAGCTAATTTATTAACCTACAAAGTGGGGCACCTTTCTCCATTCTAAAATGAGTCAAATACTTATATTTGCAATACAGGGATAAAGTGTACCAACTCCCACTATGTTTTCCAAGCATGTCATAGGAAACCACTTCTTTAGACTTGTTGAGCAAACAGAGAGGTTGCACACAGAATGCATCGATTATGTCATCTGTCTCTTTGCAAGTCATATCGCATACAATGTAACACCACAGCAATAAAATGTGTAAAATTACCCTCTCCCCTCCATTTTCTGTATACCAAAGCCGAATAAGATGCTTTACTTTTTTTGCAAAAGTCATCTCGTTAATATTACCATCCATAACTTCAAATACAAATCAAACCAATCCAAAAACAAATGAAATACCATAAATTAAAAGCTAAATTAATTTCAATAATCCAAAAATTATTGGGGCAAGAAAAAAGGAACCGCAAGAATTGCAAGATTGAAACCCTAAGCATCGAATACGATGAAAGTGCACAAATGAAGAGCACACATAGGGAAATCGGAGCCTTCTAAAAAGAAAAAGCACAGGAGTTAATAAGCTAATTGAAGATGAATTGATGAAACTAAATTAATCACCTTTTCGACATGAATTCGCGGTGAATCGAAGCCCTAAAAGGCTTTGGAAGGAGATCTTGAGGAAAATATAGGGGAAAGTAGGGAAACCCCAACTACGCCTTTGTGTGTATTACGTAGGTATTGGCGGTTCAAATTGCCGTCGGATGTACGGCTGACGTGTAATATCCTTCTTTATGTTTTTTCTTTCATTTTTTTGGATAAATAGAAACTCGGACCAGTAAATTGATCGCACTACTTTTATTATTTTTATACTTATTTTAATTTATTTTTCTCTTCACATTAATCCTTGATGTCAAGAAAAGTGGGTTCGTACTTACGTGGAGGTGTCACAAAAGTTGCAGTCCGAGTCAGCTTCCAAGTATACAAAGTGAGAGACAATGAGGGCGGAGTAAGGGCAGAGAGCAAGGCTTCCCAAACAGGCCGTGAGGAGTGGCAGTGCTGCGGAGACAAGGCTGAGAGGAACAGGACCGGCAGTCGACCGTCCGAGTCGGGGTCCAATGTTACAGTCCAAAGTCACGGTCCAAAGTTATGTCCAATTTTGTGTTTCTCTCTCTAGAATCCAAGAGCTCTCAAATTCTAGAGTGAGAAAGTGATTTTTGTGAGAATGAAGAAGAAGTCCACTTTTGAGTCATAAAGTTCACTATTTATAGGAAACAATGTGCTTATGTCATAAAGTGCCACATGTCGTCCCCTGGGAGTGACACGTCACCAGGGGGTCCCAAAATACCGGTTCTCCGTTGGACTGTCGGTTCCCAAATTCGCGTTGCCTGCCTCGCACAGCGTCGCTCTACCTGTCTGAGAAGACTGACCACACCGCGGTAGCATGATCAGAGTAAGCCCGTTGCCCCAGCCACCGATCGAAGCCCTTACTGAATCCCAAGAGGTGCGTCAAGAGACGCGCAAAGAACCTGAGAGCGGCGAGGGTTGCCCATGTAGCCAACAGCCAGGCGGACTAGGCGCGATGCCCTCCAAGGACCTACTCACGTCCCGGAGTGACCCGGGGGTCATTGTCCTGGTGGTGTCGACGATCAACGGTAACATGAGTGGACATGCTCGCAGCTCAGTGCTCAGAGTCCGCTGCGAGGGGTCCTCGTGCCGGAGCCTCCTATGATTGTGTCGGCGATGGCTTTAAGGTTGTGAGCTCATCCCATGGCGGCGATGACTATAAGGTTGTGAGTCCGTCCCGCTGCGAGGGCCAGAGCCCCCCGTGATTGAGACGGCGATGGCTTTAAGGTTGTGAGCCCATCCCGGTGCGAGGTCCGGAGCCCCCCGTGATTGAGACGGCGATGGCTTTAAGGTTGTGAGCCCATCCCGGAAGCATGTAACATGATTGTGGCGCATGGGCGCGGTGCCTACAATACGAGACAATACCTGGTGCCGGGGCACATGTTATGAAAGTGGCGCACAGGCGCGGTGACGAACGTCGCGGAGACAATACCTGGTGTCATGGGCACATGTCATGGAAGTGGCGCACAGGCGCGGCGACGAACGTCACAGAGACAATACTTGGTGCCGGGGGCACATGTTATGAAAGTGGCGCGGTGGCGAACGTCGCGGAGCAATACTTGGTGCCGAGGGCACGTATGATGAGAATGGCGCACAGGCGCGGCGACGAACATCGCAGAGCAATACCTGGTGCCGGGGCACATGTTATGAAAGTGGCGCACGGGCGCGGCGACGAACGTCGCAGAGACAATACCTGGTGTCATGGGCACATGTCATGGAAGTGGCGCACGGGGGCGGCGACGAACGTCGCAGAGACAATACTTGGTGCCGGGGGCACATGTTATGAAAGTGGCGCGATGGCGAACGTCGCGGAGCAATACTTGGTGCTGAAGGCACGTATGATGAGAATGGCGCACGGGCGCGGCGACGAACGTCGCGGAGCAATACCTGGTGCCGGGGCACGTATCATGAGAATGGCGCGTAGGCGCGGTGACGAATGTCACGGAGCAATACCTGGTGCCGGGCACGTATCATGACGATGGCGCACAGGCGCGGCGACGAACGTCACGGAGACAACGCACGGGCGCGCGTCGGGTGTTCCGAAGATGGGATGTGAGTTGAATGTGCCTGTGATAACAAAATAATGAATGCAACATGTAGTAATGACAAAGTTGAGAGTGATGGTATGTGGTCGTCGGCGACGGGTCATTCGACGGTAATGCGCGACTTTGGGCCATGGGCATCGCGGGAGCGGTGTGCGGTCACGGACGACGGATGTCACGAGGTTGATGAACGACAGACGTCGCGAGGTTGATGTACGACGGACGTTGCGAGCTTGATGGACGATGAACGTCACGAGTTTGATGGACGACGAACGTCGCGAGGTTGATGTATGAATGGACGTCGCGAGGTTGATGCACGACGGACGTTGCGAGGTTAATGTACGAACGTCCGTAAACATCGCGGAGGTGCAAAGACTCGAGAAAACAAGTGCGCACGGGAGGGGAGGCCATAGGCCAAAATTGGGGGAAGGCCAAGGCTACCACCCCTGTGGAGGTCGAGGCCGACCCTAAAGGGTGGTCAAGGCCAATGGCCAACTCCCATGAAGGAGCCCAAGGCCACTCCCCACTTTTGGTGAACTTCGGGCGCGCCGACGGTAGGTGTTTTGATGGGCAATGACAAATTCGGAAGTTGCGTTGCGACGAGCATGCTGCCAAGAATCGTACCCATGTGATGAACAAGGTGCCAAAGTCACATAGGAAATGTACGAAGTGAAAAAAGTGCGAAAAGGACTTTGCGCGAAAAGTGAAGAACCGGGGGGGGGGGGGAAGGCCAAGGCCAACCCCCCATGGGAGGCTGAGGCAGACCCCATGGGGTTGGCTAAGGCTTTGCCCCTTGACCCCGCTGCTCTGGTTGCGTCGTCGGTCGACATTTTTTGTGAAAAAGTTCTAGGGTGGTTTCGGTGTGACGAACGTGCTAGTGTGAGTGACGTTGATGTAAAATAATTGGTGACTAAGTCGCGCACGAGGCGTGCGAAACAAAGAATGCACATGACTTGGGCGCGTGCACTTTGACAGGTTCGATGCATTGGAAAATTGACTGTTGACAATGTCGACGTGTTCGCATGAAATGGGACCCCTATTGGGCTCTTTGGGTACGACCAGACTAGGTTGGGAACAATCCTCTACTAACTTAATTTATCTCTCCTGACACACTTTTTTCCTTCTCCCCTTTCTCGGAGTAAAATGAAAAACTTATAGAATATTACTTGTATCATAAATAAACATGCAAGTTAAACACGATCAAATAGTACGGGACGACGGAGAATTTGGTAAGTGCAACAAGATCATATCATTATCACTAATCTAATTTAGTTAATTCAATTATATATCTATTTATACTATATACACTTCCTCCATCTCAAACTAAGTACTCCATTTTGGCTTGGCATGTATATTTAGTATAAAAGCCATTTGTTGTGTATTTTTTATTCTACCTCTAAACAGAGCGGAAAATGGGTCAGAAAAAAAATGGGTTGGTAAAAGATTAAATATGGAGAGAGAAAGAGAGAAAGAAGTGGGTCAGGAAAAGTGGAAGATTAAATATGAAAAAAAATACGGAATAGAATAAAAAAAAGTGTATCGTAATTATGAAAAACACTAATAGAATTTTTTGATATTTGAAAGTGGTCATTTTTTTTGGGACAGATCAAAAAGAAAAACTGGTTAATTATTTTCGAACATATCAATACTATACATAATGAGAACACCATTTTTCGTTTAACACCCCTCTTTTGGTATTACATATCTACATATCTATAATAGTGACAATTGACATTCTAAGAGATTCTTTTAATAATAAGTGACATAAAATAAAATTTTCAAAACACAAAATGGATATTTTATTTTACATATATAAAAATAACTACCTTAACGGCATGTTTGGTTTTCACATTTTAAAATATTTATATATGATGCTTGATCTTTTTAAGAAATCTTAATTTAACAACTTTAACTTTGCATAAGGGGCCATTTGGAATTCATTAAAAATGTAGTCAAAATATATTTATAAGGTCAAGTTTGATATTATAAAAAATATATTACTAACTTCATGTTTGCACACGCATTATGTGTGCCTCGATAATTAGTGGAGTATAAAGAGAATGAGTCTTTTGGTGTAACACCTCTTTTGGTTTTACATAATTACGTATCTAAAAATGTGACAAGTAACATTTAAAAAAAAAAAATTAAGTACACAAAATAAAAATCGTAAATGAGAAATAATTACCTATAAGCACATGTTTAGTTTCATAATTTAAAATTTATATAAAAATATAGTTAAATAAATTATAAAGCACAATTATATATTGTAAAAATATCATATTGCTAACTTATCTTTGCACACGAAAACTAGTATGTTCACAGTAAAGTCGCAGTTGAAAGAATGTTACCAAGTCACTGCCTACTTGAACATTTTTTTTTCCCTCTTGGCATGTGTAATTAAAGTATATTTTATTGATAGAAAAATTTATTCATTTTTCTTTTATAGTTTTCAAATTTTGAATTCTTAAATTCTCTGGCTAATTCTTCGCTCTTGTTTTCTAAGAAAGTATAATTATAGACATCCAACTTTTGTAATCTTTTTATTTATTAAGTGGTTATTGGACTTTTTTAAATTAAGTTTATTATTATTATGATAAGCTTAGGCTTAATAATAAAATGAGCCTAATTCATTTAATCAAGTCAAATAAGAGTCCAGTCCAATCCAATTTGAGGTCAGTCTAGTTAGAGTCCAGTCCAGTATAGTTGGTTAAACTAGCGCAGTTAGTTAGGTTTTAACCCCAGTTAAGGTCAAGAGATAATGATTGATTATATGACTTGAAAATATCTTGTGATTTATCCTTGATATATTTGATTAATCATTGATTTATATAAAATCTTGAGATAATTCCCGAATCTGGTTCATCCCAACTGTATTTTCAGAGATAATTACCGAATTAGAGACATATAATGTCTGAAAAATTGGGGAAAAGATTTTTTGATGAACCGACCAGTTTTCGTTAAATCAACCGTTTACTGGCCAACTCGTCGGTTTAACCAGCCGATTTTTGACTAACTAGTAGGTGAGTTGACTTTTTCAAAATTTTGGATTTTCATCATATATGCTGCTCTATCACCATATCACAGATTGGGATAAACATCCTTATCATTTCTGGCACTTAGACCTCCAGGGGCGGAACCACACTTGTACAAGGGGGTGTTGTAGCCCCCCCTTAGATTCTGAAATATATATATATATATATATATATATATATATATATATATATATATAGTGTTTTTTTTTCATTTGCAACTTTCCATTTTTTTCTCTTTCTCTCCTCCTCTCTCGATCGGCTTTCACACTCACAGTCTCACAGTCACCGAACACCGGCTCACCGCGGCACGATGGCACCTCTTCAGCTCTCCTCCTCTCTCGGCTCTCTTAGTCACCGCGGCACCACACAAAGGCCACGGGCCACCGGTCATTGGCTCGGCAGCCTCGGCTCATCGCCATAAGGTAACGCACTGCACTTACGCCGGTCGGCGGTCGACGTGGCATCAAGTGAAGCTCTCACGCCATGAACGCCATCATCTCTCCTCCTCTTTCGGCTCTCTCAGCCACCGCGGCTCGTCGCACCGCCCGCACGCCGGTACCACCCACGGCCACATGTCGTCGGCTGGGCTCATCAGTTGGTCGCTGTCCTCCGATTTCAAAGCGCGAAGCCGACGAAGGCCATCCTCAGTCCGACGGTCCCCACCCCAACTCCGGCCAGTCCCCACCCAACTCCGGCGACTCCGGCCAAATCAGATATGGGCGGTAGATCTAGCTTAAATCTACCGTCTACGAGTCGGCGGACGAATCGAGGAAGTTCTGCCACTGCCGTTCGGCTGTCACGGCACTTGAAATAGTGAAATTGCATATCTGACTTTGAGTTTCAGTCACCGACGACATTGCGACAACGACGCCGTTCTGATTTCTGAGGATTGAGGTCAGTGTGCATTTTGAACAATTTCTTTTGCTATTGAGAATTGATTATTTGATTAATAATTTTAGGTTGTTAGTTGTGTATTTGATAATTTAGATTATTAATTGATGCTTTATGGATGTTAATCGTGCATTGAGCACTTAGATTTGAGATTGTTGATGGAGGATGAGACCCAATTGGATTTTTATCCCATTTGAGCATTGATTATTTGATTGATAATTTTAGGTTTTGTTAATTGTGCATTTAAAAATTGAGATTATTTTCATGCTGATTATATGTTGTTAATTGTGCATTGAGCATTTGAGAATTGAGATGGTTGATGGAAGATGGGACCCAATTGGATTGAGATGTCGGATATGTGATTTAGTTGAATGGTGGGTTGAAATTAAGTTAATTAGGTTAACGCAATAATAAAACATGACTGGAAAAGTAAAAGAATAAAATATTTGTAATTAACTAGGTTATTTGATTGATAATTGATGGATTGATACTTAAAATAATTTTTTTTTTTTCAGAATGGAAAGGTTCTATCAAAAGAAACCAAAAGTGGAAAAGTTATTACAATTTAATAAGAATGAGTGTAGAAATCACCTTGGTGGCTATCATGAAACTTAATAAGACATTTTAGATGCTTTTTAGTATGTTTTGTGTATTATTGAAAAGTGCACTTTGTTTTTGTGTGCTATTTTACGTATAAAAATATTTATCTCCTTCGATATATTTTTATCCCCCCCTGGGATGAAATCCTGGTTTCGCCACTAACCTCTGTAAATAGGGTCTTTGGGCTATGTTTTCAAAGGGAAGTTTTCACGGCACCCCTGAAGTTTACCTATAATTACACACGGTACCTATTAAGTACTTTTATTGCTCCCCGCCCCCTGTGGTTTGTCATTGTATACACAAAACCCACTTCCGATAGGGAACCGTAAAAAAAAATTAGGGCAACACAAATTTATTACGATATACCAAAAATTCCCTTAGGTCTTTCATCTTCATCCACCTCTTTCTTACTAGAAAAAGGCCAGACATTGCAACCAATGCCTGGCCACCGTCGCCAACACCAAGCCACTGCCTACACACAAACAGAGGCAGATACAAATACCGTTGACAAAATGGGATTTGTAAACTAATCATCACCAGCGCCTCCTTCACGAGCTACCCGCCCAGCCCGAATATGAATGCCATAAACTGCCTCTCATCTTCCATCTTCAAGTACAGCGATGAGATCACGCACCGTATGAGAAGCAGGTTCAAGTCCTCTATACAGTCATCCTCGAAATAGAACAAATTAAATGCCTCGCGAAGCGCGTAAACTCTGTGAACATCCACTTTCTTCTTCAACATCAACGACATCAACAGAAAAAACACAGCGTTTGTGAAATTAGGGCTTAACTATTCTTTCCACCACTCCTCACATAATTCGCAATCTCTGATAATAAAACTAAATTGAATTCAAATACAATAAAATTGTCGTGCAATTCGCTGACAACTGGCAACAAATTGGTCGGCATTTTCGTGGCTTTCGGTGACAGTCTTTTTTGGCATTTTTTGTGGTTATTTGCAGTAGAATTTTTGGAGGTGATGGTTTCAGAGTCGCGCGAGGATTGACGGAGGAGTTTGGTGGGAGAGGGGTGATTGGGCGGGGACGAAGGTGGTTGAGGTGGAAAGGTGCTTGAATTAGCAATGGAATCGGATATGGAGCGGTGAAGGTAGATGGGGGGAGGAGGAGAGGGCGACGGAGGGGGATAGGCAGTGGACTAGGGCTTCGAGGGAGGGTTTGGCGGATTTCAGGCCTACTTTGGCTGCATAGGTGTAGAGGGACGAACGGAGTCACTTCTCCGTTGAAACTTGTGTGTGTGTGTGTGTGTGTGTGTGTGTGTGTGTGTGAGGGAGAGAGATAGGGGTAAATTTATTTATTTAAGAGGGGTATCACTGTCTTTTCATTTGTTCTCTTAACTATGTTAACTGAAAAATAAAAATGTGTATCTTAGTGTAATAATAGTACTTAGTAGGCGCCGTGTGTAGTTTAAGGCAAACCTTAGGAGTGTCATGTGTAATTTACCATTTTTCTACTACTTTTATATTATTTCTTCCTTAGAAGTGGTAGATCATCTCTAAGGAGAATTTAGCACTTCATATTCATTTTTAAATAGTCTTGAGTCCCTTGCGTTGAGGAAGTCTCAGAGCATTCCTAAGTCTTCTAGGAAAAGCATTCTCAAGGTATATTTATTACTTTCTATATTAGTTTATATTAGAATAATCTAGATTGTCTCCCAACCCCGTAGTCACATTTCAATTCAAAATATCAGAAAGAATTTTTTACATTTTTTAGTCCAAGTCTAAGTCTTAAATTGTAGACTACCTGTTGTAGGATCAGAGTAATAACTACGATGGTTTTGATTCCGCTTAGTCCGATCGGATACGTAGACAATTCGACTCCTGATGTCGAGTTCAAGCCAAAAAATAAAATAAACTTAGGGTTAGGTTATCATTTTATGTGTTTTAAGGCCAAACGCAATAAAAATGAGATAGAGACGGAAAGGGCGCAGCGAGTGCCTAACACTTTCTCGTTGCGCAACTTAGTCCCAAACCCCTCTCTTGGTTTTGATAGACTAGTCATCATTTTGGACAGCTTGAGTCATCTATAGGTTTTTTTTATTTTTCTCTAATTAAATAAGATAGCGACTCTATTAAATCCCATCCTCAGGGATTCTTCCGAGGCGGTTCGCCACAGTGGCGACTCCACTGGGGACTAAAGATCTAAGAGAACTAAATCTGAATTTTTTATTTTTATTTTTTGGCCTTGTTGTATTTTTCTTTGTACTTTGTGGCACGTACAATATGACATAACTGTGGTATTTGTGCTTTTATTTCCATACCACACACTGATTTGGTATGAAAATATGACATAACATAGTCGGGGTAAGACGTCTTACCCCGACCCACTGATTTGAGAGTGACAGTTGAAGCCCTTGGTCCTCCTCGGCTCAAGGCAATCTTTCGATTAAGATCTCAACTCCACGGCCTCCCTCCTAGTTTCTTAGTACATCAAATGACTTGTATTGTAACACCCCGAATCATAATATTGCCTAGTAGTTTAAGCGAAGATTTTTATACACGAGATTTAGCGTCGATTTTTATGAATGAAATTTTTATGTGTAACATTTAGCAACAAACTTTTAGAAAACATAAGTTATAGCTAAATGATAGCAATTATAGGTGATATCGATTTAGGTCTTTAGCATCAATTAGAGTTAATGATATTTTTAGAAGCATCTAGCGACAATTGCGACGATATTTTAAATACTTAGTATCGACATGTGTTTTTAGCGGCAAATTATTTTTTCTGAGCATCGTTATACTTTTAGCGACATTGGTATACTTAGTATCGACATGTGTTGTCCTTTTCCCCCCACCCCCTGATGTCCTTTTCCCCCCACCCCCTGATGCCCCCTTTTTCGGGTGCCCCCCCCCCCCCCCCATCATTACTTTCGCCCCCCCCCCCCCCCCAAAAACAAACCGCAACAAATTGTAGCGGTTGTTTTTCCTGCTCAATTTAGGGTTTCATGGGCAATTTAAAAATATTTTTATATCAATCAATAAAAATCAACATTCGATCTAGTTTGTAAAATTGTTGTTATAATCATTTAAAATCAGAATAATGAAATAGGGTTCAAATAGAATTCCTTACCTCGGTCCAAGCTAAGCTATGTTACCAACCACAATGTCGATTAATGATCTATGAATAAACCTAGATTGGCAATCCATTGGTTAGAACACAATATATTCTACATTACTATAAACCTAATATCATAATACCCCCACGTACTCACTCCTAACTCCGAAATCGCGTAACTTAAAGCGCGCCTCGCACGCGGCCAACCTAGTTATGAACCCGGTACGCTCTTTAATGCGTAACAATATTCCAAATTACTATAAATTAAAATAAACCACTTTTATAGCTTAAAACATTATAATAAGTCAAAATATGAATTTTCTGAAGTTTTGAATATTTTTGAATTAAAATAATTTCTTTATATACAATAAAAACTCATATATTGCCAAAAATACTTCCAGCCGCAAAATAAGTCCCATAGTTTTTGTAACAGATTCAAAATATGTATAAAAATCATAGAAATTTAAATCAGAAATTAAAAAGCATTAAAACTACTTTTCAAATATTCATTTTGCTAAAAATAATGCAATATGGAAACCATAGCAAATCAATCCTAAAAATCATCAAACTTTTAATAAGTCCTTATCATACTATATAAACACTACTCTAATTTTCCCCAGAACATTTTCAGGGTTTAAAGGTTCCAAAAGAATTTCCCAATTCTGAAATTATAGAAAATACTATAAATTCATATGATCTCAGAAAAATATAAAATTTTGCCAAAAATTTTAGGGATAATATCATTTTACTCCCCTGAACTATCCCCGTTTTGTTATTTTGGTCCCTGAATTTTAAAATTCGTTAAATCAGTCCCTGTACTTTGTGTCGTCATCAATTTAGTCCCTCCCGTTAGCATTTCTGTTAAAACTCGGGGGTATTTTAGTCAAATAATGAAAAAATATGGGATAATACCATTTTAGTCCCCTGAACTATCCCCGCTTTTTTATTTTGGTCCCTGTACTTTAAAGTTCGTTAAATCAGTCCCTGTACTTTGCATCGTCATTAATTTAGTCCCTCCGTTAGCATTTCTGTTATAAATTTAGGGATATTTCTGTCAAGCCCTAGCCTTATAGTCCTCAACCTCACCCCCTTACCTTCTTTCTCTCTCTTCTCCCTTCCCCATCTTCCTTTCCTCCCTCTCTTCTCCATCCTAGCAGCCACCACCAAAATCATGAACTCCAAATTTTATCCCTTTAAAACTAAACCCATCAATCATCTTCCACTACAATTACATATGACTCACCACATGGAACATCCCTTACCTGATTTAACATACCCTTCCTCCTCCCTCTCAACACCAACGCCCCAATTACAGCAAAGGAAACTAGGAAGCCCACCCAATTCCTTCTATTCTCAGATCTGCAACGAAAAATGACAAGAATCTACAAAGGAAACCCATGAAGGTCACCCATCTCTATGGAGGACTTATGCATTCCACCAATTGCTAGAGAAAAGGCGGAAGCGGTGATGGTTGATTTACGGTGGTCGCAGCAGATGTGGGGGAAGAAGAATGGGGGAGAGTGGGGGGTTAATGACAGGTATGATGAACAGGTCTTCTTGTGGCTGGGAATGGTGGTGATCGAACGGCTGGTGGTGATGGTTGATTTATGGTGGTGGTAGCAATGGTGGAAAGGCGGCCGGGGGGGGGGGGGGGGGGGGTGTGGGTTGGGGGAAGGCAGAAAGGGAAGAGATATGACATATTTTTTCATTATTTGACTAAAATACCCCCGAGTTTTAACAGAAATGCTAACAGATGGACTAAATTAATGACGATGCAAAGTACAAGGACTGATTTAACGAACTTTAAAGTACATGGACCAAAATAAAAAAGCGGGGATAGTTCAGGGGACTAAAATGGTATTATCTCATATTTTTTCATTATTTGACTAAAATACCCCCGAGTTTTAACAGAAATGCTAACGGAGGGACTAAATTGATGACGACACAAAGTACAGAGACTGATTTAACGAATTTTAAAGTTCAGGGACCAAAATAACAAAATGAGGATAGTTCAGGGGAGTAAAATGGTATTATCCCAAAATTTTAATATATTCTATCGTACTATACTGTAAAGTTTCATGTGCTACTGATAACCGTACGTTAGTTTACCCACGTGTCGAACTTAACGCTATATATATATATATATATATATATATATAGTCAATCCTTGCGGATCTGCCAGAGGCATAACGACGTCTGGTATCCGTCAACTAATCAAGATCTGAGGAAGAAGAGTCCCCGGTTGGACCGTGATCCATTGTGGATCAAAAGTATAATATTGATTAAAACGAAGCGGAATAAAGAGATGATTCAGAAAAGATATGGCAAAAACTTTTAGAGAGAGAAAGAGTCTTTATCGAAGATTTATTTTTAAAATTTCAGGATGCTGGGTAGGTCTTGTCTAGATTAAATCTCAGGATGCTGGGTTGAACTATCAAAGTTTTCTTTTAAGGCTGAAAACTCAGGGCATGCGTTAGTCTGCGGGCTTTCAACGCCATCACTCGGCAATAACCCTGAACGACTCGCTCCCACTATTGTTTTAAACCCATAAAGAAGACTCTGGAAATCCGTTTAGAAGCATAATCGATTTAGATCTGGGAAAACCTGGAGTAAGCATAATCATTTTTCAAAACAAATTTTATAAAAAGAGTCTCTCTTTCCCAAGTAAATGCCATATGATTTCTAATCAAGACTATATTAAGTTGTTTTTAGTCATATTAGACTCTGAGATAACCCGTTTCAGTTCATAGAATGCTTTTCACCTTAGAGCGTTTTCACCCCATAATAATAAACAAGTTTAAAGGAGTGAAAGACTTACTGGAAAATTGCTAAGTACTTTGAACTTGAACTCGTGAAGTTTATATGGAAAGGTAAGATAGCATATGAAAGGCAGAGAGATTTTTGAGAGAAGGAATGCTTGATTGCAATTGAAATTCTCGTGTGTCTGTACAAATGAAATCTGCCTCATTATATAGGCAGAAGAAAGCTAGCTACAGGAACTTTACATGATATCCTAAGCTTTACAGGTGTACTACTGGACGAAAAAGCTTTATGGGACTACATTACAAACTACTTTAAACGAAAGTCATAAAGCCTAAAAAGCAAACAGTAAGCCTAAAAAGCTAAGATGCCTTGTTCTATACTGATAAGCCTGCTGTTGTTGTCTTCATTCCATTGTCAGAGAGATTCCGTGTCAATCCTTCTTTCTTTTGACAGAAAATTGCTGATGCGGATGCTGATGCAGAGAATGGTCTTGTCTTCTTTTTCCTTTTCTACCGTCTTGATAAAAAGCAAAGATGCTCTGGTTGTCTTGTTTTCTTAATATCTACTTTTCTTTTCCGCGTGATAAGTCTGAAAAGAGAGATGCTCTAATTGTCTAGTCAGAGGACTAGTCTTCAGTCTTCTGTTCCGTTTCTTCAGTAGTTGGTGCTTCTTCTGAAGATTCACTAGAAATAATAGGGCTTGGACTGGGTCTTTGTGCGTCTTGAAATAAAGGGTCTTCATAGAATCTGCTATCTGATGTGATTGATTTCTTAAAATCTTCCACTGCCTTGTCTGACCCCAAAGTGTGAATGTTGCTAAAAGTTTTGCTGATAATATCAGCAAATGCTTCAGCTACCTGTTTTTGGACCGAATAAGCTTGTCTCTTGGCTTTCTTTTTGTTTATTTTTATAAGTTCCGTTTTACCCAAACGGACAGGGGTTTCAGGGATTAATTTGCCTTTTCCAGATACATGTTTCTCTGGGCTAGGAGTTCTTTCTCCCGAACTCAATGGATTTTCAGAGATTTTGAGTAAACCTCCAACTTTCACA
The DNA here is from genome assembly GCA_033065855.1 of Escallonia rubra. NCBI lineage: Eukaryota > Viridiplantae > Streptophyta > Magnoliopsida > Escalloniales > Escalloniaceae > Escallonia > Escallonia rubra. The sequence goes on from JAVXUO010000169.1 coordinate 37,088, forward strand.
GGGTTTGATAAGTCTTTACCAGCTACCTGTTGAACTGGACTAGGAGTTCTTTTTCCTGAACTCGAAGGGTTTTCAGAGATTTTGAGTAAACCTCCAACTTTAACAGGACTTGATTTATCTTTACCAGAAGCCTGTGAATCTGGATTAGCTACTCCTTTAACCCCGGAAGTAGTGGGTTTAGATGACTGGGTTTTGGAAGCAAGAAGAGTGGTGTATCTCTGTTTCCAGTCATTAGCCTCTAATTTTACAACTTGTATTTGGGCCTTAAGTTGAGCTATTTGAAAATCAAAATGAGATTTTTCTAAAAGTAAATAGTCTTGTCTTGTTTTTAATATATTATGATGTCTAATTAAGGTATTACATCTTTCGCAATCTTCTATTTTATCTGTATCTGATCTATCTTGGCAGTCTGGACTAATATAATAATTAGGACCGTAATGGGTTTGCATTAAGGTGGTGGCTTCTTGAAAAGTTATGGTACCTTTGTACCAGGGTAGCTTTTCATTTCCAACTCCTCCTACCATAGCCTCGGGATAAGTTTTGAAAATCCCTGGCATGCTGCCTTTAAAAACACAATAAAAATTAAATTTTTTAGTGTCTCTAATTTTATGAAAATAATTAGCTAAAGCATTGACGGTATTAACAAACCATCCATTGTCTTTTTTAACAAAAGATTGCCATAAATTATCTAACAGTGTACGCTGATCTACTGGAAAGGGTCCAATTTTGTGATCCTTGACCTGGAATCTAGATCCAGCGTGCATGACTTCTAGATTGTTACCATTATAATTTATTCTATTTCTCCCTAAATTATCTATGTAGCTTACAAATTGTGTAGGAAAGATAGGGTTAGGTTGGTTTACCTGTGCTTGCCTGGTCTGAATGGAAGAAGTTGATGAAGATGCCATCTGTGAAAAAAATAAGAAGATTGTCTGAATCTACTTTTAATTGTCTATTGTCAGGATAAATTTTTTCTAGATAATAAGTCTGCAACGGAGTTGTCAACTCCCTTGATATGTTGCCACTCTATTTTTTCTATTCTATAATTACTAAGAGAGGTCATGAATTTTAACCATCTATTAGTATATCTAGAATCTTTATTTTTATTATATCTTACTATAGCTTCACAGTCTGTCCTAATGCAAAACTCATGTTTAGATATTAATAGTGCTTTGAAATGTTCTAATGCGTAAACTATTGCAAGTAATTCATAATCTAAACTAGTTAAATACTGGTTACTTTCTTTGTATTTGCCACTAGAATATCTGCATATCCTTTCTTCTTTTTTATTACTATATTTGTTAGGTTTGCAGTATAAAACTGCTCCCCATCCATCTTTGCATCCGTCTGTTTGGACTATAAGATAATCTGTATCTAAGGGTAGATATAGGTCTGGTAATTTTTTAACCTGTTCCTTTATAGTTCTAACGAGTCTGATATCTTCTATATTAAAATGTCTTTGTCCATTTTTATGGGTTTTATTGTATAGAGGACCTATTAATTTACTAAGGTCTTTGAAGTACATTCTGGCTTGATTAACTAATCCTAAGAATGCCTGGATTTGTTTTAAACCTTCTAATTTGTCAGGAAAGTCTAAAATCTTTTTAGCTATATGCTCTTGCAATTTAATCTTGCCATTTCCTATTTCCATTCCTAAAAATTTTACACTTGTTTTAAATAGTTCTACCTTTTTCTTACTTAGAATTAAACCGTGTTTATTAAAGAGTTTAAAGACTAAATCTAAGTGTGCTAACTGTTCAGTTTCGTTTTTACTACAAACTAGAATATCATCTATATATACTAGAATGAAATTATTATAAGGTCTAAAAATATCATCCATTTTACGTTGGAAGATACTTGGTGCAGTCTTAAGGCCAAAAGGCATGACTAACCACTCATATAGACCTTCAGGTGTAGTAAATGCTGTCCACTTAGTGTCTTCAGGCCACATTTTAATTTGATAAAAACCTGATTTACAATCAAATTTGCTAAAAATCTTTTTGCCTTGAATCTTGCTTAAAAGGAAGGTCTTGTTTGGTATATTATAACTATCATCTTTTATATTATCATTAAGTCTTTTGTAGTTTATTACCATTCTACTTTTGCCTCTTAGTATTTCTGCGTGATTTCTTACTATGAAAGCTGCAGATCTGTGAGGGCTATTGCTTGGTCTAATTACTTTTAATTCAGTTAGGTCTTTAATGTGCATTTTAAAATCATCTGTATCTAAACTACTTGCTTCTATATTGGCAGTTTTAACAATGTAGTCAGGATTTATAATGTCTAGTTTACAATATATCTGATTTAAATCCCATCTTTTAATCGGGTCTTCTCCTATAAAGGGGAGTCTATCTACTGCTCTGAGAATATCATATTTATTTGTAAAGTAGTTTATTAAATTATAGCTAATTCTATCTAGGTTGTAAATGTCTAGATCTATATTATCTTCTATGTCATTTTCATCTTCTATTATTTCTTCTATTTTTAAACATTCATTTCCTATATCTGTATTGGTTAAACAACAATTTGTCTTTCCGTTACTACAGTCTTCACATATTTTATTTTTGCCTTTTATATTAACATATTTCCCACCACGCTATGTGCTACTGATAACCGTACGTTAGTTTACCCACGTGTCGAACTTAACGCTATATATATATATATATATATATATATATATATATATATATATATATATATATATATATATATATATATATATATAGCGTTACTTCCCCCCCCCCCCCCCCCCCAAAAAAAAAAACAAACCGCAACAAATTGTTGGGTTAGCGTTAAGTTCGACACGTGCGTAAACTAACGTATGGTTATCAGTAGCACGTGAAAATTTTCAGTATAGTACGATAGACTATATTAGAAATTTTTGGCAAAATTTTATATTTTTCTGAGATCGTATGAATTGATAGTATTTTCTATAATTTCAGAATTGGGAAATTCTTTTGGAACCTTTAAACCCTGAAAATGTTTTGGGGAAAATTAGAGTAGTGTTTATATAGTATGATAAGGACTCAGTAAAAGTTTGATGATTTTTGAGATTGATTTGCTATGGTTTCCATATCGCATTATGTTTAGCAAAACGAATATTTGAAAAATAGTTTTAATGCTTTTTAATTTCTGATTTAAATTTCTATGATTTTTATACATATTTTGAATCTGTTACAAAAACTATGGGACTTATTTTGCGGCTGGAAGTATTTTTGGCAATATATGAGTTTTTATTGTATATAAAGAAATTATTTTAATTCAAAAATATTCAAAACTTCAGAAAATTCATATTTTGACTTATTATAATGTTTTAAGCTATAAAAGTGGTTTATTTTAATTTATAGTAATTTGGAATATTGTTACGCATTAAAGAGCGTACCGGGTTCATAGGTAGGTTGGCCGCGTGCGAGGCGCGCTTTGAGTTACGCAATTTCGGAGTTAGGAGTGAGCACGTGAGGGTATTATGATATTAGGTTTATAGTAATGTAGAATAGATTGTGTTCTAACCAATGGATTGCTAATCTAAGTTTATTCAGAGATCATTAATCGACATCGTGGTTGGTAACATACACTACACCAAAACTGCCATATGGTGACAAGAAGGCCTACGGTATAAAAGGAACTGTAGGTACAAGTTATGTATGCCTACGGTAAATATTGCACCGTGGCTATTCGTGCTGCTTCAATTTGGAAGAGCAGTCACGACGGTGCTTACCGTGGGTCTATCTATCTATCTCTCTCTCTCTCTCTGCGACTTGCCCAGTTGCCAAATGCCAAATACTCTCACCCACTCCCAAACAGGCAGACCGCAGCACTCACCGGCGACGGGCGACAGAGACACACAGACACGGCAGGGGCTCCTCGAGTTGACTCTTTTTGGCAGAGCTCAGCTCAGATCTGGAACGAACAAGACAACGAGGGGAGGACTTCACCGGTGCACTCGACTACCGAGGTCCGAGGCCGTCTTCAAATTCAGATATGGAACAACAATCGAAGAAGAAGCAGTGACCGGTGAGGCGAGAACTCCACCGGCCAATGACCCTCCCCGGTGACGACGCGTTGATGAACAGTGACCTTAGAAGAAGCAGTGACGGGCAGACTGATCAACGAGTGTCGACGGCGAGGCGAGGACTCCGGCGGCGAAGACTTGTTAACGACTGGTGCGGCCATAGTGCACCTTCCCCTGCCTATCGAAAGGTCATTATTCTGGTTTCTCTCATTTCCCATGTCTGCGGCAACAATGCACTTCTGATCTCCTCTGCAGCCTAATTAAGCCACTCCACATGTAACAATTCTCATTCAATTTCCAATCCCTCGCTCACATGAGCAGGCTGCCACCCCGGATAGTCCATTCCTGGGGAGACGCCCGGAGCGGGCCTTGTATAAAAACGCATAAAATTCCTGCAGCCTTGGGCCAATGCATCAGCCCGTTGGCGAAGTTCCGATCCCATGGCATTCACCAGATCTTGCCGCTCACTCAGCTTTTGGAAGAATGCGAGCGAGGCATTAACATACATCGAAAGAGATAATAAGAATAACCACAAAACAGACGAGATTGAGTGTAAATTAAGAATCAAAGTATCCAATTAAATGCAACTTACGAGACCAAATGCCCACTTCTCAACGATCTGACCCCTAGGGTGGTACCTCTGCCCTCGTTCAAACCTTATCAGGGCTACTATCTTTCGCGTGATGCGGTAGTATCACTCGTTGTATTGCTCGATGCTGGTCACGGGGTTAGGCTCGGACACAATGGCCGCCAGCGTGTTAGCCAAGAATTCCAGACCTCAATTTCTCGTGCGCACAAGTCATGTGCATTCACCTTGCCAAACCGTCCGACACCCGGTGGGTTCCTGTTAACCCTCATAACTGGGGCATCTTCTGGCAAGCCCTACAGGCAGTCAAAATGGCGCATTGCGCGATCTGGCAACTGCCACTCTACAACCTCGAAGTGGATAAGGGGTGTGAGCTACAACCCGTAGAGCATGAAGCCGAACGACTCTGTCACCCGTCGCTCGAGACGCTTGTACGGTGCCCAACACACTTGGCTGTGAGATAGCGAGTCGAGCTCCCCCCGATAGAGCGTAATGTTGTGATGGGGATCATCCCTCCGCGGGTAGTGGCTCTCCCTCCGGCTGTACTCCCAAGCGCACAACCGAGGCCACACATTATCCGTTACGTCCATACGATTGGGTGCGCCGGTAGCAATGTGTTCATAAGATCACACCTGAGAACAAAGACAAATTATAGACAACATCGTCAAAATTTATTGTCAAGTGACTAATAAAAAAATATGGATAAAGTAATCATGATTTATATAATATACCTGCAACAGCGAGAGACATGCACATATAGCTTTGGAGTCGGGCCTCGTTGCCTTGTGCAATGCTCGATATAAGTACGCAAGAGTTGCTGCACCCCAGGCAGGTTACCCAACCTCTTACAGGTTACCCAACAACGGTAAATATTTGCTGCTGACCGTATTCTTTGACGTTGTTGGGAATAGAATTGCCCCTATCACCCACATCATGAAAGTCTTTGTGTACATCACAAGCATCCCATCCGTGTAGTTTTCCGGCAGTTCCCTATAGGTATCTACCAACTACTTCAACTTTACCCCACAAGTGCTAAATAGATCTTCAGGTACGAAGGTAAAGAAGTCCCTAGCGGCTCTCTTATTCGTTGTTGCCAACGGAGGAGCAATGACCGGCCGCCCCGTCATCGGTAACCCTAAGATGAACCCTACATCTTCTAGAGTAATAGCCATCTCTCCAAAAGGGAAGTGAAACATATTCGTTTCACTTCTCCACCTCTCAACAATGGCACCTATCAGGGCACGGTCAAGTTGTTGAAAGATCTGGCCGTGCGTGAAAAACCCCGAACTCAATTCCACTTAGCAATTTTTTCTGTCGTTTGTTCAATTTCTAGGCTGCGAAATTATCAGACACTTCTACTGTGTTGAGGACTGTTTTTTCCTACGAATTAATAAATACAATTCAAGCAAAGAAAAACGGTATACAATGTTCGTGAGAATAAGGAAGTTGATAAAATAAGTATCTTACTCCGCCATCCCATGTGAGCGTACTGATATGGTTTGCTTGGTCGTATAATACGGAAGGATCTTCTGGTCCAAGGTTAAACTTCATTTTTTACAGCTGAAATTATGTTAAAACGTCAAGTTTGGAAGCTTTTGAAAATCGCTCACAAATTACCAACGCTAGCACATGCATAATACGCAATACACAAATATATATATATATATATATATATATATATATATATATATATATATAGGGAGCTGATCCGTTGCTAGCGCTAGCAGCGCTAGCACCGTCCGCTACATAATGTAGCGGACGGTAAATTATCGTCCGCTATATTATGTAGCGGACGGCAAAACAGCGCTAGCAACGTGCTAGCGCTAGCAATGGATCACGACCCATATATATATATATATATATAAATTAGCACATGCTTTTCACCAACGCTAGCACATGCATAATACACAATATATATATATATATATATATATATATATATATATATATATATATTCCCAACGGTAGCACATGCTCAATACATAATCAAACCATGTATAAAACGCAATACTCATAACAACTCTAGATTATGAACAAATAAAAGATTGGTTTGTCAATTTACGTGATTGATGAGACGATTAAAGGATTTCTTGGGAAGAAATTGGGCAGATCTGCTTGCCAACGCTGCTAAAAAAATTTGTGAGCAGAAAGAATGAATAAGAGTATTCGAAGTTAGGTTTTTGTGTATATATATAGGTCGTCCGCTACATATTATAGCGGACAGTAAAGTTCGTCCGCTACACAATGTAGCAGACATTATTTATTTAGTATTTATTCAAATCTCGTCCGCTACACAGTGTAGCGGACGGTGGGGATAAGGACAAAGTAACAGTCGTGGAGGGACATGACTGATGCGACAACTATCAGTGGGGATGTGGATGACTTGACCACCGTCAAGGTAAAAGTCGTCCGCAACACAGTGTAGCGGACAACTTTTTGACTGACGGTTGTCAGGGTCAAAAATTCGTCCGCGAGACTGTGTAGCGGACGAGGTGGGAGGGGCAATCTGGTAAAAAATCATGTCCGCTACACAGTCTCGCGAACGGCTGACAGCTTTTGAAAAAAAAAAGATATGGGTCGTCCATCCTGAAAGGATGGACGGCCAAATCGCGCTTGCAACTTTTCCTATTTTGCTAGCGCTATCAACGGATCAGCTATATATATATATATATATATATATATATATATATATATATATGGGGGCCGATCCCTGTCTACCGGTGGGAAAAATTAAAATTATTCACTGAACCGCGGTTTTGATAAGCGGTTGGGAAAAACGTACGGCTCTCGCATTAATGACGGAGAAAAAGATGAAAATCTCACGAGAAAATGTGTGATAATCTCACGAGGAGAGATTTTCACACAAAGGACACCAACCGCATTTCATTTATGCGGTTGGCATTAATGCCCCAACCGCATAAATGAAATGCGGTTGGCAATTCAATGGCCCCTCCCACGTGGCGTCCTCCCACCCGTTGATGCTCTGCCACGTGGCGCCCCCGGTGAAGCCCCCACCCGGTGTCCTTCCCCTTATTTGTGTGATGCCACGTGGCGTCCTTCCCTCCCTCGTGATGCCCCCACGTGGTGTCTTTCCCCCTCTTTTTTTTTTTGCAGAGACAACTCAGGGCAGAGTTTTCTGCCAATTTTTTTTTTTGCCACAGCCTTTGACCGCGCTCAATCACAGATTTTTTTTTTGTCTTCTTTCTTCTCTCTCCCTCACTTTTCTCTTTTTATAATCCCCTCCCCCGAACCCTTCTTCTGCACTCTATCATCTTTACCAACATACTCTCCACAACAATACTCTCAACAACAATACAAACCAAAAAAATTTACGCTAGAAGATAGGTAGATTTTTCTTGAAATATATCAAGTCACAACAAGTAAGTATTTTGAATTTCCTTATAATTCAATGTTAGGTTTATACAAATCAGCGTATTACATTTATAGATTCCAAAATAGCGATTTTTTAGGGCGCCAAATATAGACAGTTTTTCACGAATTTATAAAAAATAGCTAGAGCTAGATTTTGCCAAAGTGCAAAAACGAGACCCTAGTTATTTTTAAAGGATCGGTATCAGGTAAAAAATTTAGATTTTTCCAAAGACTGGAAATGGGTTAACTGATACGGGGAACCTTGTAACTCTGCAGTGTATTTTAAAATATCAAGCTAGCGCGATTTCACGCGAAAATTTTATGTGAACCCTAGGATGTTGGGAAGTTCCATTCCCCAGGAATTCGGGCCATTCCAAAGCCGTTACCTATTTTTTTGGCCGAACGGCCCTTTAAGCGCTCGATCTGGACACCGGTTCGGGATTTTTGGGCGAAACCTCCGTAAAATACTTTTTAGGTCAAGAATGAATTCAGGGAGTCTAAAATAGCATTTCGAAGCACTTTTGAGATTTTTCGATGCCAGGGGGCATTTCGATAATTCGCCGCCCCGAGAGGGGTATTTTCGGTAATTTTACAGTTCTAAATTTTTCGACGGACTTTTTAGTCCAGAAATGTAATTACAAAACCTGAAATGTTGTTTTGAAGCTGATTTGGCGCGCGTAGGGGTGATAATGAATCCCCGTGGGCATTTCGGTAATTTGTCGCTCAGCGAGGGTATTTTCGTAACTGAACGTTGTAAAATTTTCCGACTAACTTTTAGTTCGGTTTCAGGGTGTAAGACACCCGGAAAGTTATTTTTTCCAGTTGTTCTGAGATGTTTGTTGGGGCGATGTCTGTCAGGGGGTATTTTGGTAACTTTCCCCCTTAAAATATATTGACGAAATATTTGGTATATAATTGACGTAATACAATTAAAAAGTGGTTTTAAAGCGGTTTTGTGGTGTTGGTGGTGTAGCGGGCATCGGGGGGTATATTGGTAAATTGCCACGTTGACTCTAAATTTTAGGGAAGTAGAGTAATTAAGCGTTTCAAGTGGTGGGAAGTGAGAAATTGTTTTAATACATTGAAATAATGAGATAATGACTATTGCTAACGCGTTGATAAGCTAGGTTTAACATCCAGTTATATTTTTGGAATGCAAATATTATGGACGCTAAGTTGATTTACGATTATATTTTGTTCTTAGAGAAATGAATTTCAACCCCGGACCTCATGATAAATCAATCCTATACGATGACGATGACCACGTCGCGAGGTATGTATTTGACAGTGTCGACAGGGGTGTTTTGGAAACAATTCAAAGCACACGTCACCTCGAAGAGTGGGTACTGAACGAGGAACAAATACAACTATTACACCGTCAAAATTTATCTATGTTCACCGATTGCAGGATTTGGTCTCGACACGACGATTGCCTTATATCCGCTCTAGTTGAACGATAGAGGAGCGAGACGAACTCATTTCACTTCCGATTTGGTGAAATGACAATTACATTAGAGGACGTCGGATTTATACTTGGAATCCCATGTCACGGCAAACCCATTACTTTGAGCAAAACGTCTGCATCCATAAAGAATATGGCTAGGCAGTATTTTCCGGAAATTCTGAAGGAAGCTCTCACAACAAACGACATCAAACTTAAATGGCTGAGAGAGCAGTACGGCGAGCTACCGGATGAATACACTCGTCATGATTTCGTGACGTATACGAAGGCATTCCTTCTATATATTATTGGAGCTATATTACTTCCGACGCATTCGAAAAACACGGTGCATCCGAAGTATATGGTGTTCTTGGAGGATCTTGAGGAGGTATACTCGTATTCGTGGGGTTCAGCTGTTCTTGCGCACCTATATCGAGCACTGCATAAGGCTACGAGAATAGGTGCCAAGTCTATTGCCGCCTGCATGACTCTATTACAGGTATGAGCATTTATATTCTTGTTTTGACGTGTCAATATATTCGTGATTAATTACTAATTCCATATAATGTTTGCATTCACAGGATTGGTCTTACGAGAGGCTACCCACGGGTCGTCCACAACCGCGAGAATATTCCGATGAGACGTGGCCTAGGGTGTGGGCCTGGGGGGCGGAGACTAATCGGAAGAGACGGGTAAATCCTCACAACCATCTACAGTTCTATCGGGGGGAACTAGATATGCTGGATGCACCCCAGGTGACGTGGCAGCCATATGGCAAGGTGATGCATCGGTTAGATGAGTGGTGTTGGCATCTTCCGGTATCGTACGTGCTGGCAGGTTTGGTTCGGGTGCCGCTTATTCACTTCGAAGTATGTGAGTTTCAGATGCCCGATCGAGCTATGAGGCAAGCTGGCTGTCTACAAGGGATACCAAAACCCCCTGTAGACATGCGGCCATATAGGAGTCGTCAGCTTCCGAAATTCGAGGTGCTTGATGCCTTGCATTTGTTGAGCGATGAGGTTGAACAATGGAATACTTGGTAAGAAACGTACGGTAGCCTTGTATCGCTCAAGGACGACATCATCAGTATCGAGGACTACCTTAAATGGTTTCTCAACGTGACGCGCACGAGGGTGAATCGCCATTCCCAGGTGAGGCAGCCATCGTATGCGCCACGTGAGGTCTATGACCAGTTCTGGGCATTGAGCATTATAAGTCATGCTACTGTTGTTTCAATTTTTATTTGCGCACCTTATCGACCATGCTATACAGCCTATACTACTTCAAGATATGTTCCTCACAGAAGATATATTCTATACGAAAATGATTCAGTCAACAGTCTCAACACAGTTACAAAATTAAATAATGTCAGAGGGAGAGAGAGAGCTGCTGGGTGGAACACTGAGTAGCTGTTTCAATTGAGTAGAGGAGCAGCAGGGCAACGAAGAGTAGTGGTAGCGACGGCTGAAGCAGCGGCAGCTATCGGAGCCACGACGGGAGAAGCGATGCGGCGACCGGAGCAAAGGAAGGAAGAATGGCGAGGTGACCGTGAGAGCCCCAGCAGCAGCGGTACATGGGAGCAGCAGTGACGGCGTCGGGGACTAGAGCAGCGGTTGCCGGCGACAACCGGAGGGGCGACGGCTACGGTGACTGGCGAGGGATTGAAAGTGGAGGCTGTGAGCGTGAGATCTGATTTGGGGATTTTAGAGTCAGACTTAGGTTGGGTTGAGCCAACAAAATCTGGGGAAAAAATGAAGAGTCCCATTTCGTGTGCCTTGATTGGCGCCTCCGCCACCGTTGCGCGCCTGGCGCCTTGGCGCCTAGGCTCACTAGGCGCGCGCCTTATCGAACGCGCTGCTCCTAGGCCTAGGCGAGGCGCACAGTGCGCGCCTGACTGTGCCTAGCGCTCGCCTAGGTGCGCTAACACTGGCCAGTGTCAAGTAGGATTCCAGGCGTAACGCCCAAGCATCCGGTCGGATAAAGGACAACCGACGAAGCCATTGAGTCCGGCGAAACGGGAGTTGATCGACCGGCACTACTTCGAGCATGAGCCCGTCGATTCAACTGACTTTCCTGTTGCGGGATTCATAGCTCACTCTGATATGAGACTGTTGGCGCCGGACACAGATATTTTGAATTGGGTCATGGACGCTTACATAGATATGCTCCGTGTTAGAGAGCTACGTAATAACCCCTCCCAAACTCTGAAGCTCAACATGTATCCCTCTTTTCTAGTCCCCCTCTTGGTGAATTGCATGAATGACTTCACAGCATGGAGGAGGATGCGAGGGACAAGCAGGGGTGAATGGCAACCGTCTGCAAACGTGCTTGCCTTATTGAACTCGGACGATCAATGTCACGCATCTGAGGCTAACCTAATCATGATACCGTGTCTTCACGGGTGCCACTTCTTCCTATTAGTTCTCCATCCAGCGAACAAAACGGTCCACATATACGATAGCCTAATGGAAGACGGACCTGGTGGGCAGCTGGCGGAGATGTACTCCACGTACATCAATGCGGTGGTTAGTTTATATTTCTAGAGCTTCGCTCATAGTCTATTCTTCTTGTTAAGTAGGCTTGATAACTTTTTTTACTGTTGGATGCAGACTACTATCATTCCACTAGCGTGCCGACATGTTACGGGGGAAGCCATCACGAGCTTAACAATGATAGAGCCTTGGACGGTCGTGATGATACAAAACCGACCAAAGCAATATAACAGTCATGATTGCGGGATTTACGTCATCAAGTACATGGACTACATAGCTCGCTCAGATGTGCTCGAATATACATCGTGGTCTCAAAGGGATGCATTGACGTTTAGATATCAGATAGCCTGGGAGCTGAAAAAGGGTGTAGCTAGACGCCTTCCTTACCATTCCTCTGAGATGTAGTTGACGTTCGTATGGATTATTATTAGTATTGTTGGATTTTGGATATTAAGATTTCAAATTGAATTAGCCTTATTATTACTTTAGAATGACTTTGGACAATGGGCTAACTAGCGTGCCTAAGGTGTAATGAGCAAAAAAAATGTGAAAAAATAGATTGCCTAGAGTGTGCGCGAATAGGGGCGTCGTAGGAAAACTCAAAAAAAAATTTGTCTCGTTTTTCGCCGAAATTCATAGAATTGGGCTAACTAGCGTGTCTGAGGTGCAATGAGCGAAAAAAAAGTAACAACAAAAATTTTAACTTTTTTCGCAAGCCAAGAATTGGGCCTTAAAGTGTGCGCGAATAGGGGCGTCGTAGGAAAACTCAAAAAATAATTTGTCTCGTTTTTCGCCGAAATTCATAGAATTGGGCTAACTAGCGTGCCTGAGGTGCTATGAGCGAAAAAAAGTGACAAAAAAAAAATTCAACTTTTTTCTCAAGCCAAGAATTGGGCCTTAAAGTGTGCGCGAATAGGGGCGTCGTAAGAAAACTCAAAAAATAATTTGTCTCGTTTTTCGCTGAAATTCATAGAATTGGGCTAATTAGCGTGCCTGAGGTGCTATGAGCGAAAAAAAAAGTGACAAAAAAAATTTCAACTTTTTTCGAATGTTAAGAATTGGGCCTTAAAGTGTGCGCGAATAGGAGCGTCGTAGGAAAACCCAAAAAATAATTTGTCTCGTTTTTCGTCGAAATTCATAGAATTGGGCTAACTAGCGTGCCTGAGGTGCTATGAGGGAAAAAAAAGTGACAAAAAAAATTATAACTTTTTGCGTCAGCTAAGAATTGGGTGCTAAAGTGTGTCCGAATAGGCCGTTCCAAACATATCAATAATCCACAAACCAAATCACAAATTGAAGATTTCACAAACCAAATCACAAATATATACATTATAAAAGTTTAATTTATACAACTGAAACATTAATCCTAACACTCTTCCTCATCATCGTCCTCCTCGACCATAACGCCAGGTTCGATACCTAGCACTTTATAATGATTTCTCTTGTCATGATCAGTCATCTTATTACACAACGCACACTTTCGCAATTTTTTTTAACCCGTTGCTTCTTCAATCGGATTCTTCATACGTATTGCTCATTTCGCCCTTTTGTTTGAGAAATAATTGGATCAAAAATGCCGTCCTAAGAACACACATAGTGTTACACCCTAGGAACACACATAGTGTTGAAAATTATTTCCTCCAGTTGTGTTGCAACGTTCAGTTACCAAAATACCCTCGCTGAGCGACAAATTATCGAAATGCCCCCAGGGATTCATTATCACCCCCACGCGCGCCAAATCAGATTCAAAACAACATTTTCAGGTTTTGTAATTACATTTCTGGACTAAAAAGTCCGTCGAAAAATTTAGCACTGTAAAATTACCGGAATACCCCGCTCGGGGCGGCGAATTACCGAAATGCCCCCTGGCATCGGAAAATCTCAAAAGTGTTTCGAATTGCTATTTTAGGCTCCCTGAATTCATTCTTGACCTAAAAAGTATTTTACGGAGGTTTCGCCCAAAAATCCCGAACCGGTGTCCGGATCGAGCGCTTAAAGGGCCGTTCGGCCAAAAAAATAGGTAACGGCTTCGGAATGACTCGAATTCCTGGGGAATGGAACTTCCCAACATCCTAGGGTTCTCATAAAATTTTCGCGCGAAATCGCGCTAGCTTGATATTTTAAAATACACTGCAGAGTTACAAGGTTCCCCGTATCAGTTAACCCCTTTCCAGTCTTTGGAAAAATCTGAAATTTTTACCTGAGAGATCCTTGAAGAATAACTAGGGTCTCTTTTTTGCACTTTTGCAAAATCTAGCTATTTTTTATAAATTCGTGAAAAACTGTCTATATTTGGCGCCCTAAAAAATTGCTATTTTGGAATCTATAAATGTAATATGCTGATTTGTAAAAACCTAACATTGAATTATAAGGAAATTCAAAATACTTACTTGTTGTGACTTGATGTATTTAAAGAAAAATCTACCGATCTTCTAGCGTAAAATTTTTTGGTTTATATTGTTGTGGAGATTATGTAGGTGAGATATGAAGTACGAAGAAAGTTGGTAAATATGATAGAGTGCAGAAGAAGGGTTCGGGGGAGGGGATTATAAAGGGAGAAAAGTGAGGGAGACAGAAGAAAGAAGACAAAAAAAAAAAATATTTACGTGATTGAGCGGTCAAAGGCTGTGGCAATGGCAGAAGACTCTGCCCTGAGCTGTCTTGGCAGAAGACTCTGCCTTGAGCTATCTCTGGAAAAAAAAAAAAAAGGGGGGGGGGGGGGGAAGGACACCACGCGGGGCATCACGGGAAGGGAAGGACGCCACGTGGCATCACAGGGAAGGACACCAGGTGAGGCATCACGGGGGGGAGCGACGTGGCAGGGCCATGGAAGGCACCGCGGCTTCTTTATGCGGTTGGGCCACGTGGCAGGGGTGGGGGACGCCACGTGGTAGGGGCCATGTGCCACCGCAGCTTCATTACGCGGTTGGGCCACGTGGCAGGGTGGGGGGACGCCACGTGGCATGGGGCCATGGGGGGCCGCAGCTTCTTTACGCGGTTGGGCCACGTGGCAGGGCATGGGGACGCCACGTGGCAGGGGGCATGGGGGACCGCCGCTTCTTTTCGCGGTTGGGCCACGTGGCAGGGCATGGGGACGCCACGTGGCAGGGGGGGCTGTGGAATGGCCAATTAATGCCAACCGCTTCTTCTTTATGCGGTTGGTCACCTTTGATTTTTTTTCTCCTGTCAAGATATTTTCACCATTTTCTCACCTTTTTCTCGTGCCATTTTCGCCATTAATGCATGGCCCGTACGGTTTTTCCCAACCGCTGTTCTAAACTGCGGTTCGGTGGGAAAAATAAAAATTTTCCCACCGGTAGACAGGGATCGGCTCCCATATATATATATATATATATATATATATATAGACACACACACACACACACTAATATAGAGCACGTGATATAGTCGAGAGTAATGTTTGAGGTAATATTATTATCTTTTTTGGGATCAAAATAATGTAATTCAATTATGTTCTTATTTATTTTGTGACTTGTTTTAAAATAAATGTATATTTGATCTTCACAATTGTAATCAGTTTAACATTTAAAAATATTCTTTGTAGGCTTCTGGATTGAATAAATGCTTGATGGTACTGCTGAAAATAAAAGCAAATGGACAAATTAACAGAATAAATCTACGTCTTTATTTTTTGTAATATGTTAAATTGATTTATTGTTAAGATTTGTAATTTTCAAGACCAGGTACTTTCCATTTCATCAATAAGAAATGCAAAACATCTGGTCTTCAACTGCAATAACTGAACATATTTTCAGTTCAAATTGGCACCATACTTAAGCCTTGTTTTTTGATGCATATTTAACCCTTTTTTGTTTTTGTTTTTGTTTTTCCATACAATTTTTTGTTTCTTAATTGATTTTTCACGTATTTTAGTTTCTTTATTTTGTTTTTCAGTTTTTCAATTGGTTAATTGTTTGCTAACTAAAAATGCAAGGAAAAAAATCACAGTTCTCATTAACTAGTTTAATATCTAATATTTATTTCATTTTAACCAAATTAAAAAAAAAGAATAATAAATGAATTCCTTAGTTCTGTTTTTCTTTCTCATCACACTTTTCATTTTTTAATGTATAGAATAAGATTCATACCCAATGTTCTTTTAATTTCATCGAAATTTAAAAGAGAGTAATAAAAGAAGGGTAAGAATGTAATTGATGTAATTAACGAAGGACATAATCGTCCAAAAATGATTTACAACATTCATACTTTTATAGGTAGTACACACACACACACAAATATATTTTTCACAACCACACATTTTGTTTCCCAATGTGTAAATGTAAGTTTAGATTAAATTAATGACATAATGTTTATTAAACGCGTTACAAAAAAACTAATTAGGGAAGCGTAGGGTTGTCATTGGAATAACTTACGGCGGACAAAATCGGAAATGATTACAAAATTAGTAATTAATAATAGTATTTATGAAAGGATATGATAATAATAGTATTTATGAAAGTGTAGTATTGTTATTGGAGTGATTAACGAAGGGTAAAAATAGAATAAAATGATTTACAAGATTCATATTTTTATAGGTAGTGTGTGTGTGTGTATATATATATATATACGCGATCTGTGGACGGTTCAGATCTTTTTTTCCATTTTTTAAGTACGTCCACTACATAATGTAGCGGACGTATTGTTGACAAAAATACCCTAAAGCATGAGAGAGGTACAATATGGTTCAGTGCCATCCGCTACATAATGTATCGGATGGATGGTTTATTCTCTCTCTCTCTTGTCCCCGTCTTTATCCACCCTTTGCCGCCATCAAAGCCACCGCCATTCCTCTGTCAACATCAAGGTCGTTTGATCTAACGGCATCAATGGGGATGGGCTTATTATGTCGCCAAATTTCTCTCTCTCTCTCTCTTCTTTGTCCCCTTCTTTATCCATCTTCTGTCGCCATCTGCCAACATCAAGATCGTTTGATCTAACGACATCAATGGGTATGATGTTGATGGTGGTGGGTGCATGTGGGTGGTAGTGCCTGGTGGTGGTTATGCATTTAGGATGTTTGTGGGTGGTGGGTGCATCATGGTGATGGTGAGTTTGAGACACAGGTACTGACAGCGGCGACGGTGGTGCGTTTGACACAGTAGTGCTGATATATTTTCTTTTGAATGTGTATTTTTTATTCCTGGGTTTACATATACCCATGTAATCTAGATCTAATATAATTTCTTTTGAATGTGTATTTGTGATTCCTAGGTTTACATATACCAGATCAGACAAAAACCTTCATCGGAATCAAGGAACAAGGGGTTATGTTGTGCCTGAATGGCACCACAATTTGCCGTTTACAGCTTTGGACGAGAGAAAACTCGATAGAATGGTCAAAGTGGATCTTGGGTGCATTCATCCGCTACATTATGTAGCGGATGACACTGTAGCATATTGTGCCTCTCTCATGCTTGAGGGTATTTTTGTCAAAAATACGTCCACTACATTATGTAGCGGACGAACTTAAAAAAAACGCAAAAAAAAAAAAAGATCTGGACCGTCCACACACACTCTCACACACACACACACACACACACACACACACACACACATATATATATATATATATATATGAATATGTGTGTGTGTGTGTGTAACACCAAAAAAAATCTTTATATATAGTACGAATTATCGAGACATGCGTGTGCAAACATGAAGTTAGTATTGTAATATTTATATAATATCAAGTTTGACCTTTAGAATATAATTTGCCTATACTTTTTAATGAATTCTAAATTATGTAGAGAAAAATTAAAGTTATTAAATTAAAATTTGTTTAAAAATCAAGTATGATATATGATTGTTTTAAAATTTGAAAATCAAACATGACTAGTTATTCACTTTTTAATTTTTTTTTTTTTTTTGGGTTGTAATTTTTCAATAATTCTCTTGTTATGTCAAGTGGCATGATATTAAGTTGTTATGTATAACACTAAAAATGTGTTACATCAGATCAAAATTTTCCTTAACAAGTTAAGTAGTGTGAATATAGAGAGATAGATACAGATATATACCCCTTCGAATGACATGAGAAAAGTATGGATGACATGCCATCTCAGCATCTGCTCTCCTCACATTGGATAAGGAAAATCTTCACTCAAATTAGTCAAATATATAGGCAGCCAAGCAAATCCACCTATCCCCAACCATCCCATGGCCACCATCTTCTCACCCTCAGCCCTCTTCTCTTCCTCCACCACCTCCTCCTCCACAACCCCTTATAAACCACCACTCCCACCACCCCAAGCCAAACCCCACCTCACCATACCACCCTCTCCTCCCTTAACCATCACTCTAACCGCCACAGCATTAGCCGCCACAATCCTAACCACTACACCCCCCTCCCTGGCGGACACCCCAGCATCCTACCAGACATACTACGGCACCGCCGCCAGCGCCGCGAACTACGGCGGGTACGGCGGAAACTCCAGCAAGAAGGACTCCGCCGAATACATCTACGACGTCCCAGATGGCTGGAAAGAGCGCCTCGTGTCCAAAGTAGAAAAGGGAACCAACGGAACCGACAGCGAGTTCTACAACCCGAGAAAGAAGACTGAGAAGGAGTACCTGACGTTCCTCGCCGGATTTCGGCAACTGGCGCCCAAGGACGTGATCCTGAACAATCTTGCTCTGTCCGACGTGCTTTTGCAGGACCTAATAGCGAGTGCGGACAGTGTGAGTTCGGAGGAGAGGAAGGATGAGAAGGGGCAAGTGTACTATGTGTACGAGATTGATGGGGTTGGGGCGCATAGCTTGATTTCGGTCACTTGTGCGAGAAACAAGCTTTACGCCCATTTTGTGAACGCGCCAACGCCGGAGTGGAAGAAGGATGAGGAGACTTTGAGGCATATTCACGAGTCCTTCAAGACAATTGTGTAATGTTGGCTGATATGATAGGGTGGGGAGAGGGGCAGTGGGAGGTGTTAATAAGGCTCTCTCTGTTTTGCCTTGTAATGAAATGCTTTCACTTGAATCAGTGCATGTTCGGGTTGAGCACTTCTTCATATGTGCGCTCCAGTTTTTGTCCTTTGAGTTTCTCAAGTACATTAGTTGCGACCGATTTCCCAAAAGACCTTCTAGTGAGAACTTATGAACCTAAGCATCAGCGCTGGAGCGGAAGCGAGAAGTTCACGTTCCTGAATGTGCTTGTGGTTGAACAATGCGCTCGTATTAACCCCTGATGCATTTGATGAGTAATCAGGAAAGAACAAGTGTGTATTGAGAAAATCGTACTTGATAAATATGAATGCGGACACACTTTATAAGCAAGTCCAAGAAATTTTGTAATCTGAATGCCAACCATGTATAATACCTCATAAAATGTGTGAAACGTTTTCCAAGTCAAGATCCAAAACAGGACGGGACGTTGTATGCACAGCAGACCACTATCGTGATATTTCTTTTCAACCTACAAGGAGAAGTCCTGAGCCCCGTTGATAGACATTCAATGGAACAAGATAAACAGTGAAGCATTATTCATTGTAGGGTATTGAGAAGTAGTACCTAGGCTTACTTACAGAACAAGATCGTAGATATTTGATCCCGACATTAAACTAAAATAAGGTGAATCCATCGTCATATGATACATGCCATCCACGCTGACAAGGTGGAGCGACTTCACCATACTCAGAACAACAACTCCATCTGCTTTTCCAGTTAGCTCTCCCAGAATTTGGCCGGTTATCTTTCTCATTCCATCTGTACACGATTACCCCAGATCGATCACTCCATTCTCCATCAATGCCTTGGTGAGGTGGAGCCAATGCAAATAATCCTTTCTCTCCTGCACATAATTAAAGAACCTTTTAAGTTCCTCCACGTGAACATACTACATACACGTGGTCTAATCTCTACCCAACTAATGGATCATACAAACCCATGACATTGGATTAAGAGGTTGAGAATTCGACATAAGAAGCTGAATAGGTCATTGCCCACTAAATTTGACCAGTGATGTCACAGACTTGATGCAATTGAGGCACCGCGACACGAATGACTCAAGTCTATTCTCGTCGTGAACTTGAATGTTGTATGCTAGGCCATTTTGTACTGAACTATTTTCATACATTTCAATGCGGAAATAGTTTTTGCAAGAAGCATGAACACATGGGAGAACTAGAAAGGGTAATTCAAGTTGGAAACTGGAGTTGGATCGTGCGCTTCAACAAATTATCAACATTGTGCATTTATCCATTCTCTCCATCAACAGGAAATTTTGGAATCCTGAAAAGTGAGGGTCATTACGAGGAGTCAAATCTCCAAGATCCTCATTCCTCGTGGTGCACCTGGTACCAACCTATGTTACATGTACAGTTCGAAATATGTGAGTGCTATCAGAAGTTGTGCCACATTCTGTGAGTTGCGGGGTTCAACAATCGTGCTAATTAAAAAAGAAAGTTACGAAAGAGATCTCAATTTCACAACAGACTCTCGCAAATAGTTCTTTGCTACACTGTTGCATGGCTAAATCTATATTTGTAGTAAACCAAGTCAACTAATTATATATTCTATGGAAAGTTAAACGAATTCGACGCAAAGAATGCACTTGTACCCGGCATTGCCGTATAACCCAGCTGACTAGAGTAGCTGGTTTATGCAGGAACAAAAATGAAGTAAACTTCCATCATCCCTACTAGTTATAAATTTAATCATTTGGGGACTCTATCAACTAAGTTTGTTCAGTGTTCTTAACGTAATTAGTTAGTAGAAACCAGGCCTTGACCCATATAATTAGGCGAAGTGATTGTTCCTGAGCAATGGAAGTGGACTAGGGTGAGGGATTACTTTCTTTTCATTCTTTGTCTATGGTTCTGTTTCAAAGACATTCTTTTATTATCTGACCGAGAAGTTAAATGCTTGTGTACTCGTTTGCGTGTATATGTTATTCTGAAGTTAGCAGAACACATCATTCAGGTACTCCTGTTTTCCTTGCTTGTCTTCTTTTTCTTCTGTTCTAATTTCGAAATTAATAAAAGATGGAGAGCAGTCAGTTTTTTAACGCTATTGGCATACAAAGAATAAGGAAGCCAGTATCCTCATTTTTGTGGAGTACAATGCATTCAACCTTCTTGTGCCACAAACATAAAGGCTAACAAGTGTTCTTCCAGTACAATGTCCAACAAGTTGCTTCCTCAAATCAAAGGATCAGAAGCTGCTTTGACCAACCAAATTTCATCCTTCAATGTGATCGTCTAGTTTGTATGTTTATGCTGTTTATATACAAAGTTCCCAAACAGAGATATGCTTGGCATCGGAAAGGTAAATGCTGTCATGGCCTTTTCTCCTCTTCCAATTCTTCTCTTTGATATGTATATATCATCTTGTTTCTCAAACTGTCTCAAGTAAGCAACCTGTTGTGAAGAGTCAACTCCTCCCCATCCTACATACATAGTCAACACATAGTCAACACCTTCTCAAATACATAGATGACTCTTTATCTTCCCCACCCCCCCCCCCCCCCCCCACACACACACACAACAACAACAACCCCCACCCCAAACTTCTCGGTCAACAACTTATAATCACATATTGACCACCATTACAACTCCATACTTTGTTACGTGGGCAGTTATCATGCTCCAGGCCACCGTATGTAAGAAGGTTTTGGCTCCAATGGTCTGGGCACCAAGTTTGCTTGCCTTTGTGGCAGCTAGAGTTGCTCCTTCCAGCACAGTCATTAAAATTTCTATAGCTGATTACCTTCACTAAATTTCAAGGGTTGCTGATGCTTCACAAGTTGTTCGAAACCTCTCTACTGACGCTGATTTAGCGCTTCACACCCATGATAGCCACCGCATGGGTTTGGTCCCTTTTGCACAGATTCTTGCAGTGTAAAACCCGACTCCTTCTCTAAATTTCAGTCCCTCCTTCAGTCAGCCTCTTCCTTTCGAAAATGCATATCAAGCCTCCATCACACACCACTGCATTTGGCTACATAAGCTAGTGATTCTACTTGTCCAAATTGTGGAGGTAATCATGGTCGAGGGAGGGGTCACCATATTACTCCCTCACTAAATGGTATTCTTGGTGCATATTCTGCTCAATCCTAGTCTTCATCACATATGCATTGCCAAATAAGAGATAAGCAAGGGTAAAAAGCTATTCTGTGAAATATGCCCTTAGCTTTTGCGCCACGTCGCTGCCAAGCGACAATCAACAAAATGCCCTTATACGGGGGCTACTAATCAAAATGTGAAAATTCTCAAGTTTTAAGCATTTTGAACTATGGTTGAACCTAAGTGGAATCCGGCAATCCACATGCCATCGCAATGAGATGGTAGTGGTGAATCCTCTGAGCAACACTTTCATCTCCTCTTGAATCCCACGGTAGTCCTTCTAAAAGCTCAGGTCCATAACACCCCTAAATAAGATGGAGTCGATGAAAGGAATCCCGACAAGTGGTACAAATGGACAAGTTATTTCATGATTTGCACACAGGGTGGACGCTCTCCAAGGCAACATTTATTTACTAAGTTGCGTTCAATTTCCTCTTTTAAGTAAAATTATCCATGTGAAGTTCTTTCCAAATCACTGTCCAGATATTTTTCCCCTTAGCACTTTTGGATGTGTTAAGGATCTCACTGTCCAGATATTTTTTCCCTTAGCACTTTTGGATGTGCTAAGGATCTCACTGTCCAGATATTCATTTAAATTGCTATGTCTACCTGCTTTCCCAAAATTTATCAAATTCCTAGTTCAAATAAAGCACTACATCTTTCTCGGTACCTTGCTTAACATAAAGAGTAAAAGTGTCCCAATGCATCTATGTGAGAACTCTTTCTCTATAACCATGTAGATCTTTGCTAAACAACTTTTCCTCAGCAAATACCATTTTGCCTACTACCTAAACAGCATTGCCAACTTTGCTGGTTGTTACCACTTTCTTTCCTCCCACAGTTCTTCGTTCCCTAGGCATCCTCATCCCCACTAACCCTTGCTTCACCTCCATCTCCACCAAAAACAACATAACGCCATCACTAAATAACTCTCTCAGTGACGGCATCATCTTATCGTATGAATTCAATTATGGCATCAACCGTTCCTCCTGATCCAAATTTCTTATAAATAAGTTTCTTGCATGAGACGCAGTGTTCCGTGCCCAAATTGAGCACATAGAACCAGGCTGTCACTTTGTACGGGTTGCTCGTCCAAGTTCAATGTTTTTGCGCACAACAGCAGATTTAGCAATACAAGGCTATAAGAAACAAATCCAGGCTTGTTTAGACATCCAGCATTTAAGGAGGTGCAATAAAGTGGACGGAAATGAGTTGCACACCTCAGTCTCATCACCGATCCACTCTCTCTTGTCCAAGCCACTACCTTTACTTGGAAACTTATCCCAAGATCCATGCATACGGGATGCAAATTGAGTTTACACTCAAAAGGGAAATCCTAATGGCACTAATGACTTACCTGTATGAGAATGAAACCTGATACAATCATTTATGCACACGGCACACTGGAGTCAAGCACAGCTGTAGCTTGTGCATAAGTGATTATACATTATCTTATCATTAGCCAAAAAGGGTCACCATCAGGGCAACCCATACGCACATTGTATCTTACTTTCTACAATCTTTTCAATCAGATAGGGCCATAATGAATCGTTCAATTGAAAGTAATATGTAGAAGATGGAACGAATGTAAGCAATTACGAATTGAAGTTGCACACGCTTAGCTGGACGTGTAATTAGTGTTGGAGACACAAAATCATCAATCATATTCAGAGAAAAACAGGAAATTGAAAACACAATAAAATGAAAAATTCAACCAATATTGGTGAGTGGAGATAAAAGAGAGTCCTCATACCAGTGATGTGGCCATGGAAAGAGCAAGCAGTTGGGGAATTATCTTTGTCCCGGTAAAGGGTGTTGCACCTTAAGCATCTCTTTTCTGCACTGGTGATTTGTACCCTTTGTGGTATCCTGCTTGAGATTACTCTGGTTTTCTGAAGATTTGATGGTTTGGAGAGAGGGTGTTGGAAAAGATTGTTAGCCAAGGCCATTTGGAAACTTTATTTGCCAAGAGCTGTTCTCTCTGAAGATGTGGTTTGGTTTCCTCTCTGTTTCCAATTGTCTTGTCTGTGCTGCTTATATAAAGGTAACTTTTTGAGGAAACAACCCCGGTGATTCCTGTACTATACGCGTTTTGTCACATTAGTCCCTAAACAAAAATTTTATCTATTTTAGTCCTTAAACATTACGCCGTTTGCCATATTGGTCCTTTTTTCCATTTCCGTCAAAAAATATCCGTTTGTGGACCCCACACGAGGGGCACAAAGGACACTTCCCCTCTCTTGGTCATTCTGCTTTCAATTCACTCAGCAGCAGCAGCCGCTCCCTCAGCCATGGCCGCCGAAGAAGAAAAATCCATCCACGAGCTCTCCCTCCTGATCCTGCTGCTCGCCGACTGGGTCATCAAATCAGCCTAGGAGACCGAATCCTCCAAGCCCGACTGCTCTGAGCTCGCCAAGCAGACCACCCAGCTCGCCCACCTCCTCTGCTTCACCGTCCACCTCGCCTCATCCACCCAGTCTCTCTACGAGCTCCCCCTTCGCCGCATCGCCTCCGACCTGTCCAAGCACCTGGACTGGGCCCTCGCCCTGGACCACAAGTGAAAGCACAGCGGCATGCTTCGGCAGGTCCCTTGGCCGTCCCGTCCTCGATCGCCTCCACGAATGCAGCCGTACAACCCTCATCCACGATCGCCTCCTTCCCTTCCCTGATCCCGGCCAGGCTGCTCAGCACCGCCATCGCCTTCTATGCCAGCCCGGTCCCCCACTCCTCCACCATCGCCACCAGAGACCTCACCGCACCGGCGGTCACCACCCTCTCTTTGTTCACTCTTGCCTAGGGGTGAGCAGCAAACCGATAAAACCGATCCGAACCGTTCAAACCGATAGAACCGAACCGATCGAATCCGAACCGTTGATGAGTTTGAACGGTTTGGGTTCAGAATTTTCAAACCGAGGCCGGTTCGGTTCGGTTCACGGTTCAAGATTTCCAAACCGACACTGAACTGAACCGAACCGAACCGAGGTTATATAAGAGTTACAAAAAAAAATACCCCAAGACCATGGTTATAACCATTAACCATGGTACGATAGAAACATGCTCACCCTAATCCCTTCTTCTTTTCACTTCAGCCGCCCCTCTTTCCTTTCCATCGTTTCTATTTTCCAAATCTCTTATATTTTTCCAATCTTCTTCTTCAGATATGAAAAACCCAGAGACACTACAAATTGCAGACCACAGAATCAAACCAATCAACTCTTAGCTCGTGCTCTGTCTCTTTTTCTCTATCTGTTGCATCTGCCTAGGCCGAATTCAGGAAGATCAAAGGTCACTGCCCAGCCACTTATTGCGAGCAGTGGTGAGTTTTCTCAGATCCAAGTGCTGTCTTCGGAATCTGAGTAGTGAGCAATGGTGAGTTTCAATTTTGATTTCAATTCTTTAGCTTTTACCCATATTTCAAAATTTCAGCCTTTGATTTTTTGTCAAATTCCCTTAGATAAAAAGAAGAGGGAGGGACTTGAATCCTTATTGCTGGAATGGCCTTCACTGGTCCTTTAAATTTGCAAATAAAGTTGTTTTTGTTACTTGCATAGTGGGATTAGTGGAGATTGGGAAGATGATGGGCGGGGAGTATCGCTGAACGCCTGAATAAGGGTTAGTAGAGAATACGTATAGTGGCGGTGCTGGCATTTGGCAGTTGTATAGCAGTACGTTAGAATTGCATCAAATAAGGTAGCAGGAGATGAGATCAAAAGGGAAGGTTAATCAAATTATTGCATATTAAAAAAAAGTCCAAAAGCTATCAAATTATTGTATATTCTGCCAATAATCTATGGTAATAGAGAATACTTGTTAAGGATGAGTTAAGATTTGTCTATAGGGTTTGAATTCAGTGGTTAATGTGTGGAAAATCATCTTATATATGTGTCATTTTATATGTGTAGTTCAAATAAACTGGTTTAAACTTAAGAAAGAACTTCATGGAGCTGCAGTTGGCTTGGTTAGCCTTCTTTTTATTAACAGTAAAGAATGGGATTTTATTGTTGATTGTTTGTTGCTAAAGAATGTGATTTTATTTTTGCTCATGACTGTTGCTGTGACAATTGCACACTGGTAAACTTAGAATGTTTGCTCTAATGTTGATATTTGCTCTAATGTTGTTTGGCAAGTAAACTTAGAATGTTTTCTGAGTCTCTTTCAAGGAGTTATTTTTTACTGAAACCACAATGGCAGCATTCGCAGCAAGATGTCCAGAGTGCACCACTTTGATTAGTAATGGAGCACTCATTAACCCCCTGATTCAACCACAGCTTGAACCTACTAGGACTGATCATCTTGTGCTGTTGTAGTATCTTAATACTTTGTCTTTAGAACTTGTCATGTATTTAACTTTTACTCTTTGGACCAGATTAATGGTTCATTTCATTATGTAATGTAACTTTATTGAACTTTTACATTTGCTGATTGGTTTAAGCTTTGCAATTTGTTATGTAATGCAACTATGGTGTAACTTTGTGTTACTGGGCTATTGTTTTCCTTCAAAACAAAATAATGTTTAAACTAGGCTCAAACCGATCCGAGCCGTTCAATTTTGAACCAAGTGAACCGTTCAAACCGAACCGTTCAAACCGAGGTATCTCGGTTTGGTTTGGTTTAAGAATTTGTGAACCGAGGTCCATTGGTTCGGTTTGCGGTTTGACCCCCAAACCGAACCGTGCTCACCCCTACTCTTGCCGAACAAAGCTTGTAAAGCGTCGTCAATGAGTCATTCTTGCCTCTGACCGACCCACTGATCATCAAAGCAACCCACGGCGGTATCGCTCCACAGGCCCCGATCGAAGCCTTGTGTTTTTGGAGGGAGGAATTGGTTTCTGCCCACCTGAAATGAGGGTTTCTGGCCGGTGACGGGTAGAGGAAGGGAAAGGTCATTTGTGCCCCTCGTGTGGGGTCCACAAACGGACATTTTTGGACGGAAGTTGAGAAAAGGACCAATATGGCAAACGGCGTAATGTTTAAGGACTAAAATAGATAAAATTTTTGTTTAGGGACTAATGTGGCAAAACGCGTATAGTACAGGGACCACCGGGGTTGTTTCCTCTAACTTTTTTGTGTACCACTTCATCTAAAATAGGAGGACACTTGACATTTTTAAGTTTTTTTAAGAAGTAATAAAAATTGTATATAATAAATTATGATATATAAGGACACTAAAATTTATTAAAACATATAATTTAAATAAAATTTAAAGGCTAAGCTTGATCGTATAGAAATAATTTATTGCTAATTTTAATTTATACACACATTGCGTGTGCCGCGATAACTAATCTATCTGTACTATATACAAAAGGTGTTCCCTTTATATATAATTAACACATTTTCTTGGTGTTATATAATTACTTATCTAAAATATTGAAACTTAGCAATATCTATTTATATGGACATGTGTGGTTTTATAGTTTTAAATTCATTTTAAAGAATGTTGACAATAAATATTTAAATGTCATGTTCGATTTTTTGATAAATTTTATATATTAAATTTATTTTTACACGCGCAACTCGTGTAATATGGTAACCGGTGTAGAGCGGCAAAAAAGTCTTTGAAAAGTTTTCATACTTGGGTCAATATTAGCGGATGGATTCACTTGTTTGGGTCAGATATCTCGGCCTATTTACATGGATTATTGGAACTAATTTAGCTTGGATCCGGGTCATATTTCCATCGGCCTGTGCAGATCTAATGAATTCCTTATGCAGTCCATATCCATGTGGTATGCGCCGGATTAACCCAAAAAATTAATGCATGAAGGTTTACTGTTTTTTTAACAAGGGCATGAAACTAAATCAATTTTGGTAGAAAAAAATTCTATTATAAGTCGGCTGTAATTAATTTTTTTGGTCATGTCTAGGCCTATTAGAAAAGCTACAATGACTTGTAGCGAAACATTATAGAACAGATTAAAGCAGGCGGTGGAACCACACAAAAGTGTCTGATATTGCATGGACATAAGGCGTTGCAGCTTTGACATTAGGCTACTCTTGTTCATCGTTGGTTTACGCACACCCCCACCACTCTTATTACGATTTCTCTAGTGAGATGGTTGTTCCATTGACAATTCCACTCGGTTTTTGTTGTATGCTTTATGTTCTATTTTCCTGGAATAACTCTTGCTTTACCTAAAGTAGCATGTGATACTATTGCTTTGGCAACTTATTTGTTGTTAATGACACTGACTTTTGGTAATCGATGGTAATAGAGAAAGAGCCAAGAGTTGAAGCGTTGGCTATATTAGAAGGGCTTACCAAAGTGGATGATTGACTCACTCCATACTAGAAACAACCACATGAATTCCTTTGATAAGATGGATTTGTATTTTTTAATGATATTCCACGATCAAGAGAATAGGCTGAATCTCGTAAAAGCCACGATAACCAAGGCTACAGACAGGGCAATTGTCACTGCTTATGGACCCGACCCGAACCTAAGATCGAGATCTATCCATGACCACGATGAAGCTTGTGTTGAACTAAGTGGAAGTCTAAACCGACTGATGTTGGATTTTCAAAAACTCTATAGATGTAGAAGGGAAATGTTATCTTCACTCGGACCAAGACAAAACTTTTACTTGTTCAAACAGTTTATCTTCGCCCACATATATATTTTTCTGTCATTGCGTTGTAAACAAAGAAGTATTTTGTTCGGTAATTCTTACTACATCTTTAAGAACACAAAGAAAAATAAGAACATTAGGGTTTGATTTATATGGACATACTATAATAAAAGAAACCCCACACTACACCCCAATCCCCCCAATTACAACCCCCCCCCCCCCCCCCCCCCTCCCTAACCCACAAAGGAAAGGAAAAATCACAAAAATGAAAAAAGGAACGTCTGAAATCTACGATCCAATATATGTGCCTCGCTTTAAGGGTTTACAAATTTCTACTCCCAGCTAGTTATCCTCAAATCATATGGACGTCTCCCCATCTTGTTCAATTTCGGATGCAGCTTCATCCTCTTCTTCAAACCAATCAACACCAAAAGCTCCATGGCCATGCCCAAAGGACTTAATATGGTCTTTCAGGGACCTCTTGTGCTTGAAGTCAGAACCACAAATGCAATACCAGATCTTCCCACAGTTTTTCTCATGGGTTCTCCAATCACCCTTCACTGCAAATGCCTTGCTACATTTTCCGCACTTGAAAGGTTTGATTCCATGCTTCCTCTTATAATGTGTTTGTAGGGTTCTGAAGTCTTTGAGTGGCCTTGCTCTTGGGTGCTCAATATTGTGCTTGCATCCTGGTGCACAACAATAGCATGGTAATCTTAGCATGGCCGTGGGTTGAGCTCCCCTTAAAGATTCTGGTCCTTTTCTGTATTGAGATCCATGTCCCCACTTGTGCATCTACAAAGTAGCGGAAACCCCAAGATGGATGAGAGAGAATTTTTTCATCTAAAGGAACATGCAGAACCAAATGTCAATATATGTAAGATTAGTAGACTTTGTAATCCCAGTCAAACAATGTCTACATATAGGATCAGAGAAATTATACCTAGTCACATCTTTCATTGTGTTTATCGCAATTTTGTACATATGGGGCATTTAGGTTTGTATCTAGAGAGGCAGAGAGAGTAGTGAAATTTATATGATATGCACGCACGTGATTCACGGTTGGACTCAATTTTTATTGTAATTTCTTAACCTTTCAGTCTCCTACGTCTTAACTTAAATCCTTTCGCTTGCACTTGGTTGCAAGCAACCGACTGCACATGAACAAAGGAATTAAAGCAGGACCTATATTCAAGGATCAATTACCAAAAGATCCTATAGTTTACCTTACTTATAGACTGCAACTCATTTTCCTACCAGTTAGATCTAGACTTCCAAATTGAGTACACCCATACTAGAGACAAGTTTCTGTTTGCAAAATGGAATCAAAACAATCTCAAATTTACATGATTTCTTACATATAGGTCCTATTGTGTTTTTTCTGTCATCTGCTTCTTCACTAATAACCAGCATATATCAATATAATATTGTTCTCGTCCCTTATTTAAAACAAGCTCACCTCTCAAGGTCAATTCTATTGAACTGAAACGATATGATCCAATCAGTCACAAATGTATTAGGAAGTTAAAGTGAGAAGACTGCAAGCAAACCCTAGGGCTTTATTGGTGTTTGACACTTTTGTTTAACCAATTCTTTCCTAATCTTTCTTACTTCGATTATTGTTACTTTTTCCTAGTATTGTAGTTTCTGCAAATGGCTCAAAAACTAATTTGAGGAGTTTTCTATTGAATTTTTTGGATACGAATAACTTGTTTACATACTAGTTTTAACTTTTTGAGCGATATGAAGATGAAACTCTTTGCGATGATTTTCTACTACAAGAGCGCCTTCTAGTAAGAGACAACACAAGCAAACTGGAAGCAAAGTTTGGTACCTTAATTAAATCCGCTCCAAAAATTGTACTAGTTGACTCCATACTTGGAGCGTTCATGTAGAATGGACGAAATGAATTGGTTGATTTCAGAGAGTGAATTTAAAATATCACTCAATAATAAGCTGGAAATATAGCAATTTGAAGGGGAGCACTACTCTACCACATACCACCGTAAACGGCCATAAACGAACCTATATTTCATATGCTTCATTGAAAATTGAAATCAGGACTATGGTGATTGTGACTTCACCGTGAGAGAACAACAATTACCTTCGGTACGCAGTGGGGTAATCATTAATTACAAGCAGTACAGACATGAATGATGTCTCACTGAGAGTCTTGGAGAGTATGCGTCTATAGCAGACTGCCATATTCTCGATCTGAACCAGTGAACACTGTAGAATTTTGTCACTTATACATTCACCCACCTGCATACGGGTAGAGCAAGATGGATATATCTCGCACAAACTTCAAAGCAAAAGATGTACTGTCAGAATACAGACACATTGCATGAGTGGTTAAGGACTTGATACAATGGTCTGAGCTTGACCCAAATGAAGCACAGATACTACTGCTAAATCTATTCTCAAACCAAACCCAAGAAACTGCTAAATTAATGACTAAGGAAGACAAGAGAAAAGAGGCTACGAAAGCCATTAGAGGTCATACTGCCAAAGCAAAAGTAATTATTGTTAATGGAAGCTAACACTACCAAAGAAAATTATGCTGCACAACGTTCTGTAGCATACTTTCACTTGGAAATTACTTTGATATTTTGACATTTTTACTGTGGTGGTAGCATCTAAAAAAGGGGCTAATATATATACGGAAAGATCCTCTCTAGTGGTTATTGTACTTTTAGCGACAAATAAGGCTTTTGGTGACATGTGATTTGACATGATAATTTCGAGTCTAGTTGATTATCACTAAAAAGTGGCTATTTACTGCAGGCGATAACCAATTTCTCCATCCAACCAGGGGTCAGGAGTAGGATGAAGATTATAGATTTATATACCTGGAGGTTGTTGTATCTGTTGAAGGTCTTGCAGCAAACGGGACATGAGAACTGCAATGGACCAATGAGAATCTGAGAAGTTGTAGGAATCCAGTAATGACCCTTCCTTAGTCTGTCCAAGGGTAGCCCTGAAAGCGCAACATCATCATCAACTTCTCTATCAACCAACTCCTTAGAGCCCAAATCAGAACTAGGGCTTGGGAGCCCTATGTGTAGGGTAACAGTCACACTCTCATCATCATCATCTTTTGCAAGAGCAGCAGCACTAAAGAAGTTGCTTTTCTCATCATCCATGGCATTGAATGAAGGCTTAAGCTCCTCTTTTCTAAGGCTCAAGGTGTTGAGAAGAGGAAGAGCTTCTTGTCGTGGAGGAGAAGGAGGTAATGGTGAGTTTAGGCTGGAACATTTGTTGACTATGGCGGTGTTTGGATACAAGTAATTGAAGGTAAGATCATGAGGATAAGATGAAGAGATGGAGGAAGAGTAGTGTGGATGAAGACGAACGAAGTTGAACCATCTAGGGTAGAAATTTGAGTAAGGTTCTGCCATGAGGGAAAGATTAGATCAGGAAACAACTTTTTTGAGTAAATTGCTTTGTATTGTTTTAGTACAAGAAGTTTGGACAAGAGCAATATATAACCTGTGTCTGTGTGCGTGCCCTTGTGTGTGTAAGAGACAGAGAGAACCGGAGGGGGGTGTCGTAATGAGGAGAGATTTTGGATGGACGAAAGCGAAGCGAGCACCATTTTTTTACCTACTGTTCTCCACTAACATTAGATTATTGATTTTGTATGAAGATTTGTTAAACATGTTGTTATTGTCCGTAAACCATTTTTTCAATTAAGCAAATTATCAACTGTGAGCGCAAGCAGGAAAAAGAGATAAGAAAATAATACAGGAAGCATGGTAGAAAAGGGGTCATGATTATTAGTTCTAAACTACTCAACATTTTTTACATATACACGGTCACTAATTAGACTTGCAGGTTGTACACACACGCCCGCGTACACACACACACACACACACACACACACACAGAGGGAGGGAAATTTTGGTTGTATGTGTTAACTTTCTTCTATTTTGTGATTCAAGGACAAACGTCTTCATCTATGCACAAGCATAAGCACAATGGCAAATGGGCCTCAGGAAGGTGACGCTAATACATCAAGGACAATTGAAGTTGTAGGGTACGTGTTTTAATGGAAGGTAAACTATGAAGGCGTGATATTTTATGTTGTATGTGTTATAACGTACAATATCACAAATTTTGACTGTTATGATGTAGCATTATAAGAATGTAAACTCTACTAAAGGCTGAGCCTGAGCCTGGAAATAGAGGATTCTATCTATCTAAAAAAACAAAAGTCTCACTTGGCTTGGTAAAAGAGCCAGAGAGTAATGGCCAAAATTACGTAGAAAAGTCATCCTTTTGACCACAATGCATTGGCTTCTCTAGTTTAGTGTAACAACCGATGTTTTCGAGAGTGCACGAGTGACTCTTCCTTTGGGTGCGAGCCTTTTCGGTCTCCAAGTCTCCACGTTCAATCAGAATTAGTGTTTGGATACTTCCCATGCATCTTTGCCTCCCAATTTAGAAGTCCCGTAAAGGCCCCATCAAGTGCTAACTCTATACTCATGTATTTGTTTTAGTCTGACTCTTCCGCACACAAGGGTACCATTTATTAGGTTTACAATCCTCTCTCTTGCACTAGTTTTAATGATAAAAGATTAGATTATACTTTGATACTTTAATAATGTTTTAAAAGGTATCTTCGAATTAAGTATATGGCGGTTGGTAGAGTCATCATTGATCGTAAATGAGTATTGCGCGCAACATGATCCTTATCTTTTTGCTCGTGTAACATGACAAGTACAGTCACTAGTTCTGTTATTGTTGCTAATTAAAGTGTACAGGGATAATTATTTGTTGCTAGAATGTATTGAATGATATTTTTATGTCACGGTAAAAATGATATACATGAGATGATCCTAGCCCCACTTACTATCATGTCTTATTACTAGAAGCAGCGAATTCAACTATTCCGGGCTAGAGATATTTGCCAATCGACTTCTTTTAGGGAAAATTGGGAAAAGATGGGATTTTGGATTAAATATTTGGGGTTAATGGGTTTTTTTGTGAAAATTGTGAAATGAGGGTGCCAAGTTCTTAAATTTCTGAAAGGTGGGGTGAGTTGTGGAAAAATGGGTTTTTAAAAGTATCAACTTTTCCCCTTCCCCAAAATGCCCCTCCCCACAGTAAACCCACTACTTCGTTCCCTCCGCCCACCCTTTCTCCATCTCCAATCAGAAGACTTCCCCCCAATCAGAGACCACTTCATCCCCTTCCCTCCAATTCTCCCTACCCCACTTCACCCCCCCCCCCCCCCGCGCCAACCACGCAGGTTACCCCACCCCCTTCTGCGGTCACCCCCACCCCACCCCGACCCCCATATTTCCCCCCCAAACAGGACTGTCCCCCAATCCGAGACTAGGGCGTCTCCCCGCACCCAGCACCGCCCCCACAGCCCCGTCCTCCATCCCCTTCGCCCAACCCCTCAGCCCCCAAACCACCACGTAGTGGTGGTCCTTCCTCCGTCCCCGCTGCTGTAGCGGACGCCGTGTCGACAAAATCAAGGATCGTTTCATGCATGTCGCTGTAGAGGCACTGTAGAGGCATTCCGAAGCTCGACCTTGGTGCACGCCACTGTAAAGGTACCCCTTCTTACATTTTTTGAGTGATCAGCATGTTTCTTCTACGTTTGTTCGTTCGCGCCGCTGTATAGCCCCACTGTTATCTGTTGTTTCTGTTCTTGTGTCCCTGTGTTTTTTGGCAAATTCCCATGCTTCCGTACTTTGGCATGCATATTGCTTCAGTTGTAACAACTGAAATATAGGATGTACGTGGGTACCATGGGTAACAACTGATCTTCCCACTTTAGCCCAGGTGAGTTACAGATGAATCCAGGTTTTGTGCATGGGTACCATGAAGAGTTGCCCATGTATAATCAGAAAAATTATAGGAACATAATCTTGAACCCAGGTAGTTCATCATGTCACTAATAGATTTTGCGTTTGGATGAAGGAAACGCTACTCATTTGGGGTGACAGAGACAGTGTCTTCCCTCTGCCACTGGCATATCAGTTGCAGCGGTATAGTAATGTAAATCTACTCTGGGACTTGGGGGTTGGTGGATGGGTGGGTAGGGGTAGGGTGTCGCATGGGGTGGGGGTGGGAAGGATAGGGGTGGGAGGGTGAGGGGCTGTGGGGCATGTATGTATTGCACGAATGTCAAATGTGATTTGGAGGGGAAGATGGGGGAGGGTACAGGGTAGAGCAATTTAAAGGAGTTGAAAAAACCCATATTTTCTTAACCTCTACCCTTGTTCATAAATTATAAAAAGTAGACCCATCTTGCATGCCGTAGAAGTGTACTTTGATTCATTTCCCGTCCTGTCAATATAAGCTTATTTGGCAACTCACGCGACACAGAGATTTTGAGTACAAATTCTCGCACGTGACGGTCACTTAGAATTTGCCCTCTTTCACAAACCTTCGCATCGTCACGACCATGATAGCA
Source organism: Escallonia rubra (assembly GCA_033065855.1). Taxonomy (NCBI): domain Eukaryota; kingdom Viridiplantae; phylum Streptophyta; class Magnoliopsida; order Escalloniales; family Escalloniaceae; genus Escallonia; species Escallonia rubra. Next base: position 72,063 of record JAVXUO010000169.1, read on the forward strand.
TAACTCCAGATTTAGGTGGTTGAGAGACACTAAGGGAAGATTTCATCTTTGCCAGGGACATGATATATATATATTCTTGAGCCAGCCGATCTTCCATCCGATACATTGGTGGACCTGTTTGGTTGGCCATAATCCTTTTTCGTGTGTAGTCAGTAATGCTATCGACTTGCCCAATACACCTGTTATGTGGTTTGATCATCCAGTGTCGTTGTTCATATCATGTAGTCGGAATCATCCCTCCGTTTGCTCCTCTAACAAAACTGGTATAGACCTACCAATTCACGCGACTATGGGGAAACCAACATCTTCTTGAGTTTCCATAAATACAACCTTTTTCCATCGAATGTACTTAATATCTGTCTTTTCGATAAATTGGTCTTCGACATTTGATATATATGCTCCCCATTCGACCTTCACCTCGGTGGTTATAAGTGTTGGAATCGTCGGGTCTACCAACACGGTATTACCTTCATTGAACGTCGGTTTCGGCAACCTTCCATCTTTAGTACAGCCGAACTATATTAGCTTACGTTTCATGGTCATTCGGACTCCTTACATTGTATATTTTACCGTTATATGTACTGTGTATAAAATCATTGCAATTTTGCAATATGTGTATGCATGATCACGACAGTCGCGTTGTATAATGTAATGCATAGTTTTTTGATAATTTGATATATGCAGATTCTAAATGGGCAGCGTGAAGGAGTTATACTGCTACTGCCACTGGGGGGTGTTCGACGCAATGTTGCTGGTCGAATTGTCGTAGAGGGAGGAAACACCCAGCTGCTATATGTGGATGAAAGCACATTGTACGATCAATTTGTAGCCGAGGCCTGTGATGCGTGCTCTATTGATTCACGCAACAAGTCATTTGTGTTTTGCACAAATGAAGAGACGGGGCAGATGGTGTCGTTGCAAAACCAGCGGTCTTTGACTCTAATGTTGCGGTTACATTCAGGAGCCAACATCCACGTTTTCAACGCCGATGGCATGCCGCATGGGGGACAATTAGCCGATGTGATGTACTCACTTTAATGCTGGTTTTTTCTTTTCCTTTCCCTGGTATGGTTGAGGATGTTGCTAACACCTAAATTCATTTTTGTAGGGTGTCAAATCATTGCTCATATTCAGTGCCTCATGTCCACTGTGCGGGTGAAGCAGCTCATCTTCACGATCCTAGTCATATTGGCCCACTTCCCAACATGCTTGTCGTTAGTCCACTGAAGCACGTTTCGGCCTCACCGATACATGAACTTCGCGGTACCAACAGCGATAGGGAGACAAGTTCAGCCCCCTCCGGTCATGATCATGTGGTTAACGATGCTGCAATGGAACTACATTCAGCCTGCTTAGAACCTCTGTCTCTTCCAATATATGATCCCCCCCTCCGGTCATGATCATGTGGTTAACGATGCTGCAATGGAACTACATTCAGCCTGCTTAGAACCTCTGTCTCTTCCAATATATGATCCACCCGAAAATCATGTCATAGATGGTACGATTATTGCTTCGCATGTTGACGACATTCATTTTCAGAAAGGAAGCATATTCCAGGATACTAAAGCATTTCGGCGGTGCCTATACTTCCTTACGCTGAACAAGAAATTCAACTGCAGATGGAAGGACAACAACAAGGGTTATCTAAGGGTAATATGCAGCATTAAGGGATGTCCATGGTATCTAACTGCCGCGTGCACTGGTGAATCAACGTACGTTAGAGTAATAACGTACACGGCGACTCACACGCACAACATGGGTGATGATGCTAGTTACGTCCCCGTTGTGAAGGCAAAGTATCTTGGGGAGAAGTTTAAAAGGAAGATCGTTGAGAGCCCCGATTTCAGCCCTAACAAGATTCGAACCATCTTCCACGAAGATCACAAGGTTCGTATGTCTTACAATCAGGCTTGGAGCGTGAAAGAGTGGGCAAAGGCTAGCATTGAGGGCGGTGTTCCAGCCCAAGGTTATGCATACGTTCCATGGTTATGTGAACGCCTGACTGCTGCAATTCCTGGGACACGTGCAACGTACCGGACAGCAACTGAAGACAATCACCGGTTCAATCAATTGTTCGTAGCGTATGGTACGTCCATAGCCGGTTTCCACGCTGCATGCAGGCCGTTGATTTTCATGGACTCCTGCTTTCTCAAGAACTTCTATAAGGGTTGCGTTTTCTCTGCTTGTGCTTTGGACTCAAACAACGGGTTGTATCCGTTGGCATATTCCATAGCATCCGCCGAGAACGATGTTGATTGGGGTTGGTTTCTGAGTGAGCTGCGAGAGGTGCTGGACAAGGATACCGAATTTGTGTTTATGACGGACAGGAACAAGAGTCTAGTCGACGGCATCGCCAAGCTGTTTGGGCCTGATTGCAATTCCCATTGTCTTCGTCACCTAAAGGAAAACTTCCGCAAATACTTGGTGAAGAATAACGGATGGAAAACTAAGAAATGCAATACGGCATTGGAACTGTTGGACAGACTTGCGAGAGCCCGTGATCATAGGCAATTTATGCACCACTACGGTGAGATGTGCAAGTTGGACAAGAACTTCGCCCTTTGGCTCGAACAAAACAAGCCACAACATTGGGCTAATGCTTATTTCCCCTTTAGAAGGTGGGATTGGTTATCCTTAAATCCAGCCGAATCGTATAATGCATGGCTTGGTAAGCATCACCTTCGAGAATTAAATATCCATCGTTTCATCAAAGAGCATGTGGTCATTCTTACATCTTTCTTAGCTGCCAAAAGCGAGAGCATTTCAAAGTGGCGTGCACCTGTTGGTCCCCGAATTGAAGAAAAGATTGAAAAATCTAAGAGCAGAGCTCTTTCCCTTATCAGCAGGTGTATGTTCAACCAAACCTTCACGGTCTCTGACAGCCATAATAACAACTATGCTGTGGATTTGTCAAAGGGACATTGTAGTTGCCAGGAGATGGAGTATACAGGGATTCCTTGTCCACATGCCATGGAAGTCCTTCCCAAGTCCGGGATAAGCGTTTATGACCTTGTCGACCCCGTCTTCCTGGTTGACCAGCAAAAGCTTTTGTTCGAACATCAAATTCCTCCTGTTCTGACCTCCGATGAGCCGACATTTGACCATATCCAGTTGGACATCGAGGAGGATGCTAGAATAGGCAATCCCAGAGGCCTCTTCCTCGTGCAGCCACCAAGAACCAAGCGGCCTGCAGGTCGCCCACGCACTACTCGGATAGAGTCACAATTTCAGGGCAAGAGGATTTCCCGTTGCTCGCGTTGCAATCAATCTGGTCACAATCGTTCAAGTTGCAAGAGTGCAATAAATGAAGCGGGCACCAGCTATGTCACAAACAACCAGGAAGTCTAACTGAGGTAATTGCCTTTTCATTTTGATCTTATCTGATGTCTAGCTATAGTTTTATCCTCTAGTCTTCCATTGTGATGCGTTGAATTGATACATTGGCTCAAACACGCCCCGTCCTTTGAAGCATTTCATTTAATCGTGGATGCGCAACTCTGGGGAATGCACATTAAATCTCATTTCGAATACAGTCCTGAATTATGTTTAATTAAGCCTGCTCTGTCACTTCAACCCCTTCATGTCTTGTCCTGTTTACATAGTCATGTAAGCATGTCAATATATTTAGAAACAGGTAAAATCAGAAGTGCAATGGTGTTATGCTTTAGCCCGTGAATGCCCAATCGTTCAGGGGCTCTCACAAATGTAACATTGGCCTGTTAACCCTCCGGAAGGACGGTCATTGAGTCCACAACTGCACTGTTGGGGGCTGTCAACCCAGGTGCCTAATTGGTGCCGAAGATGGCAGCACCCGTGTGCTATAGCCCCCTCTCAATAGATAAGATCCCACATTTCCTTGGTTGTAGTTCAACGCTGAACCGCCCGGGCCGGGTTAACTATGGAATGCACCAATTACTAATATTTAGACATTAGAATCGTTAACATGCTACCCATGCGTAGAACAAGAGACGAATATGTTGGAATGTACACAGTTGAAATTCATAAGCTGTATGCAATCGCTATAACTTGATTCATACGTTATTACTATTGTGTGCACCTTGTCTACCTTTATGCTAGAGTTGTCGTGCATCTTTACGATTATTTTCCATTGCTTTATGTAATTGATATTAAATTCTTCCAAAGTGCTTTTTGGGTACGAAAAGGATAGTCCTTTTTCAATATTGTTGCGAGGTGTCTTGAATGAGGTAAGCTATCATTGGCATCAGTTGGTGAGTTACATAGCCTTGAATGAATATGAACCGAGTTATTTTGCAAATACCATGGACAGTGACAGGCATGTGTTTGACAAAGTAATAGCTGAGTAATGGTTTAAAGGGAATTTTGCAAGATGTTCTTACATAGTTCCTTTGGTACTCGGCCAACAGAGAGTGCTCAAATGTATGCAATCAGCAACTATTGATATAGCTACTAAGTATATTGGAAGCAGTTGTTGGTATATATTACAATATAACTCTGTATCTTACTGAAAGAACATAAAGCATGATTGTTCTCCTTAGCAGTGCTTATTTCCTAGTTTCCCTCAGCATTGTAGTTGCTCAAAATATGTACCTTAGATTATCAAGTCATTTAGACAGTTAAGATATCTTGATGCAGAGAAACAAGAAAAAGAATACTAGCTCAGTGCTTCACGCTTATAAGAGTATATGCTTAGGATGTGGTGCAAGAACGGATGCCCATGATAGGGGTCGGGGTGGGAATTAATTGTTCAAGCACGTGATACGGTATCTGATAGGACACCCGGATGAGAGTAGTGGACCTTATAAGTATGATGATGGACGGCAGGGGTGTGCTTTGAATCATTTATTCGAAGTAAACCTACTATTGCAAATCTGTCATTATGGCCAGGGGTTTTGGTTGGGCTTTATGAATTGGACGACATGAGATTGAATTTTTGGTTAGATTGAGGGGATTAGGGACAAGCATATTTGGATATGCAATAGTAACGTGGCCAAACGTGCATTTGACCATTGCGCCACCCTTTGGGCACTAGTATGTGTCTTTTTCTGGTTATGCTTTGTTTTTCAAGTCGTTTTTGTTTTCGTTGTATGTGACAACGTCACTCAGTGGCTATCACCAGTTTTCACTCTCTTTACTGTGGACGAATAATGACTCCGGAAATTTGACACCATTTTCCTTATTCAAGCTTCCACTCTTTACAGGTTGTGGGCGTGGATTGTAAATATCGATGTAAATCTTGAAAACTTTTTGAAGCTGGCCTAATTTTATTATGGGTCACACTGAAGGGGTACAAAGGAGGTCTTCAACCGATCGAGAAGCATGGCAACAATAGCAAGCTGATTGGGTGCGAAAGGCTCAAGTAGATATGACTATATGGTATAGCAGCTGGTGTTGCCCTGGATCTTGTTCCGGCTTTTGCAGACTTGCTTTGGTGTACATATTGCACCAGTTTTGCTATTTTGTAACTCATTCAATATGTTTTGTGGAATTATGGTAATTGCCCCATTAAGCTGTGCATTTGGTGCCCAAGCTCCCGTCTTCTTACAAGACGCAATCCTCTACTTCATGGGGTAGAGATTTGGACATGCCTCAGTGATATTTTTTGTAAGCAAACTGTCGTACGATACTAGCAAGCGATGTGTATATATCATATTATTAGCTTTGGTTAATCTTGTTGGCAAATATTTTGCATTACATTTTTACCATTCCTTATATATGTACTCAGGTATATCTCCCTTCCTAAAAGCAGGTCAAATGAAAGACGTGGTTTTGTTAGGCGGGTTTTGTGCTGTGTCTAAATTTCGGCGAGGATTATCGCCTTAAGACTGCAAAAGTGAATTATAGCTTGAATTTTAGCAGTGCATGTTACTTGTTTTTTCCTTATGACTCTAAATGGGTTCTAGATATGAATATTTTACCGTGTCCCTGTGTCTTGTGTTTTAAAACTTAGAATCCGACACTTGGACACGTATCCGACCCGGACACTTGTGCCGAGTCCATGTAACATAGACCTCGGATTTAGATCTGGTCCAAAGCTACTGGCAAGGCCTTGCGTGCTTGAGACGGTGTATGGCTTGGCTTTGATATTGTTGGAGTTGAAAATGTAGTGCATACTGTGACAAACAATGTGGCTAACTATCAAAACCAAGACCTTGCCATTCGACCATGAACCAGACCCTTACCGGTCTAGGTCAACTGAAATATTGGAGTTGCATATGAATCGTAAAAACCTGTTCAAATGGGCTTGTGTTTTGTAAAAACCGTGACCCGACCGGTATTTATAACTACCGTAACGGTTTTGTAAAATAGAATAAAACAACTTATTTAGGCACTAAAGTAACCCACTCCTTTTTTAAGCATATAGTACTTCTGTTTTTTAGCTTTGAAACTTAATAGTAATATAAATAGGCTCATTTCGTTCTGCTTCTTTGCAAAATACAAGATTTCATATTAGATATTCCAGTCTCCGCCACATTAGTTTCGTGCTGTATTATCTTATGGATTTAGTAGCCACAATTGCTCTACTTCTTTGACGAGTTTGTAATTCATCTACAGGTATATTCATTTTTTCATCCTGCCCAAGGTTTTGTTCTTCACCTTCATTTTCTTATCTTGCTAAAAATCATCTTCTCTTTCCTTCAGTCAGTTTTTTACATCTTGTTCATTTGTTCATCATTTTCAATATCATCAATTGTCTTCCTTTTCACTTAAGCATATATTGCAAAGTGAAACGCATAAGAGGTCTAGGATGAAATGTTAGCTGAACTTTAAAATCTACTTATGTAAGTTTTAGTTTCAATTTAAAATTAAAAAAACTAATGTCTTCTGCTACAAATACTTAATCTGAATCGGCCACTCAATCTCGTACTCCATCCTTGGATACGCCCGCTTACTGGTCTCCGTGAGCAGTTAACTGCCTTAATCTGATGCTTGATGATATTGGCTAGTTGGCTGAAGTCGATGAATGATGATGTTGTAACTCATGCTTAAAAAATCACTGAATATATACAATAATTGCTACGCATTACATTTGATGAGAAAGCATACCGTTGGAAGGGGAATACTTAGCCCTGATCCAACTCGATTTTGGAACCAACTTTAATGCGTCGGAGTACTCTTGCGGCTTTACGAGCTACGGTAACGTATAAAGGAATTGACAATCTCAGCATATGCCAAAAAGGTAAAGGGAAGATATATATTAATAATGTGCTAGACTTGATGATTTGACAGAATTTGCAGCTGTAGTCCAGTTGACGGAACCTTTAATTCGTGTTCTAAGATTGGTTGACAGTGATGTTTGTATGATGATATCCAAGTTGCTAGGAATGAGATGTTGAAGATGTTCCATAGAAAAAGGAAGGATCCTTATTTGTAAATCCTTGACACTCACTGGGACGATCAATTGAGGAAGAATCTATATGCAGCAGGCTACCTACCAACCAATACAACATATATGCGATAGCAAAGAATAGAAAAGCTACTTCTGGGCTCCTTGATGTTAAAAGTATGTGCACGGCAAACCTATATTGCATAGAGCAGACAAGTGAGATGAAGAAGTTCAGAAATGCGAAGGGGGGTATTGGAGGAGTGTCTGCTAAGCTGATGGCTCGTTAATGCCTCCAAGTAAGTGTCATGCCTTCTTAAGAGCTACGCTAATTTCAGTACTTTAGAGTTTATATGCTTTGTTGCCTATTTTAAGATGAATAGTGGCATGTCATTGAAGTAGTGCTCAAAATCTTCAAAAGTTAGGCATTCGAGAATTTAGTTTAAGTGTAGTTCTTCGGGCTGTGAAAGGAACTGAAGCATATTTGAGCATATCCACTCGAAGAAAGAAACATATTGGAACATCGGAGGTTTAATGACCTTGTTTGTGTCCATTACAACCTTCACTTGCAGCAGAGGTAAAAAGTGAATTACTAACTTTAAAGTTATATAACAATTCCATGATGAAACTAATTTTGTTACATTTCAAGCAACATTTCAAATTTATGTTTAGGGGCCGAAACTGCGATCCTATTAACTTCGAAGATTGACATAGAGCCAATCTTAGTAAAAACAACGTACATCCTATATTTCAGTTGTTACAACTGAAGCAATATGCATGCCAAAGTACGGAAGCATGGGAATTTGCCAAAAAACACAGGGACACAAGAACAGAAACAACAGATAACAGTGGGGCTATACAGCGGCGCGAACGAACAAACGTAGAAGAAACATGCTGATCACTCAAAAAATGTAAGAAGGGGTACCTTTACAGTGGCGCGCACCAAGGTCGAGCTTCGGAATGCCTCTACAGTGCCTCTACAGCGACACACATGAAACGATCCTCGATTTTGTCGACACGGCGACCGCTATAGCAGCGGGGACGGAGGAAGGACCACCACTACGTGGTGGTTCGGGGCTGAGGGGTTGGGCGAAGGGGATGGAGGACGGGGCTGTGGGGGCGGTGCTGGGTGCGGGGAGACGCCCTAGTCTCGGATTGGGGGACAGTCCTGTTTGGGGGGGAAATATGGGGGTCGGGGTGGGGTGGGGGTGACCGCAGAAGGGGGTGGGGTAACCTGCGTGGTTGGCGCGGGGGGGGGGGGATGGAGTGGGGTAGGGAGAATTGGTGGGAAGGGGATGAAGTGGTCTCTGATCGGGGGGAAGTCTTCTGATTGGAGATGGAGAAAGGGTGGGCGGAGGGAACAAAGTAGTGGGTTTACTGTGGGGAGGGGCATTTTGGGGAAGGGGAAAAGTTGATTTTTTTAAAAACCCATTTTTCCACAACTCACCCCATCTTTCAGAAATTTAAGAACTTGGCACCCTCATTTCACAATTTTCACAAAAAAACCCATTAACCCCAAATATTTAACCCAAAATCCCATCTTTTCTCAATTTTCCCCTTCTTTTAGGGAGAAACGTGTAGACTAAATGATAGTGGCATGTTTGTTTGTAAGTTCTTGTGCGGAAACAACTTCTTAAGTATAGATACAAAAGAAATGTAGGACAACATTTTGTGTGAATGTTATGATTAATATTATTTTTCGTATATCTTAGATTAGCCATAAAATGCTTATGACGGGATTGTTTTTGTTCTATTTTTGTTACATTCCACTCCTCCACTAAGAAAACGTATGTCATGGAACCGATGACAACATCAATCAGTTAATAAAGTGGTTGAGCAAGGTATCTTGGCGTAGGCAAATTCATGCCTCCTCCTATACTATCAAGCATCAATAGTGCGCGCACGCGCACACACACAAGGTAATCTAATTATATATATATATATATATATATATATATATATATATATATATATATATATATATATGTTAGGAGAGAATGTTGTCTAGTCATTGCTTACTTGGACACTCTCTTAATTCGACATGTGGACTTTTTTATTTTGAAATTTTAAAATATTTTAAATTTGCTTACCTTTGTAATAATGATTTGGATTATCTCTCTCTCTCTCACACACACACACACACAAATTGATTTGAATTTTTTCTTTTCATTTGAAATTTAACTAATTATATAAATTTTACATTTCTCTCTTTTCTATGTCAATATGTCCACTCAAAAATTTTATTTATATTTTTACAATTCCATTAATTCCTAAATTTTGACAAAAGTAATTCTCTATATATTCTTTTTTAATCTTAATATTTTTTATTGTTTAGAGAAACACAATATTCTCTATCAGTTTTTCTATTAAACTACTATAATCTCCTTCCTTTTATTTCATTACAAGTTTATATATAGTTTACGCTCCTTTTTTTTTCAATCATTTATTATATATTGTTACTCTTTTCTTGGTGATCTTAAGTAATACAACCTCAAGACACGGATTATTTTTATTGCTATTATCAGTGCAATTGCTATTAGTTAGGAGAAACTATTTTTATTATTTTATACACTATTTTTCATCTTCATTTGTTACTAAAAACTAACAATTATTCCTCAAGTTTATTTCTAGCGATAAAAATTGGTAAGAGAACTCATTTAAAAAGGTAAAAAATAAGTTTTTAATTATCTTATTGACACTATCAATTTTGTAATTGTTATTAAGCATACAAATACGAGATCTTTCAACAAGTATTTTGATAGTTGTTGTTTTCGTGTACAACGCACGTGATCAAAACTAGTAACTATATAAAAGACGAGTTTGACTCTGGTTTTTATTTAACTATGTCCAGTAAAAGATGAGTCTGACTCTGATTTTGTATCAAATGTCCTCTTTTATTCAAACAATCCCATAAAGTTGTACTTAAAATATTTTTTAATTTAACTTTGTCGAATTTTCTATTTAATTTTTCGAGGTATATTGCATTATGACTTATCAATTAAAGTCTATTTAATTTCTTATATAACTTTTTAGGTACACTGCATTATAAAATTATTGCTATCACAATCATAGTTATTTTTTTTTTTTGATTGAAAAAAATAATAATAATAACTATGATTGTGATAGCAATAATTTTATAATGCAGTGTACCTAAAAATCATAGTTATGCTAATTGATTGTTACTGTTACTATATCATAATAGTTGCCGACTAAGAAAATTTAATAATGAAAATAAAAGACAAACACGTGCACCAAGAAAAGGAAAAGAGCTAAAAAAGAAAATTTGTATTCTCTATTGTACCGTATGATCATGGTATCATATCATAACATGTAGATACATAATAAGAGTCGTGAATACATAATACTAAAGTGGTGGAAGTGTTACAAGAAAATGCAAGAACAACTCTTAAAAATAAAATTAAGATTAGTTGATTAAGGTGTCAACTTCAAGACGTTTTGCATTTAAATACATGATAGAACATGTAACTACGTAACACAAAAGTGGCAGAAGTCTTACAATAAAATGAAAATATAACTCTCAAAACTAAAATTAAGATTAGCTTGTTTTAGCTTGCCTGTTTAGCTAGATTGCACACTATGGATGCAAACAAAGTCTTCTGTAAGTTGTAACGATGATGTTGAAGTAATGAGAATATTTGGGGCCGTTTTGCCCTTGTGTTGAAATTTACTTCTTTGTGCACTGTTTTATACAATGTTGATGCATTGCTTGCTGTAGATTGTTGAGATTTGTTGGCGGACTCTTCTTGCAAGAGGCAAGTCGAGTGCCACACACGGTTTCCTTTGTGCCATCAAAGGCCACCGTGTGTCAGGCACCCCTTCAGTGGACAAAACATTATAACTTCACGACCTTTTAGCACTTTACCACATCAATAGATTTAACTTATTAGGCATCAATTGCTTGCAAGCACCTTAAAAAAAACTTTAAACAAGAAAGAAATTCCTAATGGTATGTGAAACAAAAATTAAATATCCAAGTAAAGGCGAAGTTAATTGAGCTCCACTTTTAGCCATCTTAGCTTCACTGTTATCGTTATCTGTTGGCTTGGAAATTGATCATCGTCGAAACTAAGAGCTAGACGATTGCACCTACTTTATTATTTCATTTTTTGTGTAAAATATGAGATGATCGTGATCATTTATGACCATAGGTATGTAATATAACTCTTCCTTCCTTTAGCCTCTCTTATATGGTAAGAAATTAAAGCTCCATAATATACTTTTTAGAGGTATTCTTTATCTAAGAATATTCATATTTTTATGCACACTTACAGAAATTACGCGTTAATTCTTATACAAGAAGTGAGATCCTCTAAGCCTACAATAGAAAGTACCACTCCATAGAATTGCAAAGTCAGCAAGATGGATATTATAAATTTAAATGTAGTTGACATGTTATTGGCAAAAAGTCTTCCAATAACTATTAGGTTCACATGAACCCTAAAAGAACTCTGTCAAACATTTTTGAAAAGAAAGTGAGTGAACTTAACTATAGTACACTTGTTTTGCGTTAGCAATTGATACACTCACACCAAAATTGAGCTCTCTCGCTCTATTTTTATCACTAAAGGGCGAATTGTTTTGGGGTCTCAATATTCTTTACCAACAACATATATGCCATAAAAGTTTGTCGCTACATGTCTTTTTTTATATATGCAGTGGAAAAGTCGAATTCTTTTATTTATCGCAAAAGCCTCTTTATCACGCTAATAACAAGAGATCTGAAGGACCCCTACCCCATCAAACTCTGCCTTTTCCTTTTTCCATATACCAGGGAGAAAGAAGCTCGTCGTAAGTAAGCCATGTATGGAAGAAGAGGAAGAAGCATTGTGTTTTCGAAGTGAAAATTCTGGGCCTTTTGTGTCTGATTGTTGGGAGGAGAACGGGACTTTATCATAATTGGAGGTCACTATTCACGTACAGACGTGATGTCATGCAAGCTTTACTCGCATTTGCTGCTTGCCCTCTGCCTGAAAGTGACGTTAGCAACTAGCAAAGCTCCATGCATATGGCTTCTCTCGCTGTCAAGGTGCAGTGTCATTCAGGTGCCGACAGGAGCCATAATCAGCAAGCAAGGGAAGGGCGCATTTCCAATGCAAATAGGCTTCATATTATAGATATTCCATCTGAAGAATATAGTAGAGCAACCTAAAAAGTTATACTGTGCTAATTTTCTTTCTCTTCAATTCCCCCTTTTCTCCTTCCCTAATGGGCTTTAAGCCTGTAATCTCAAATTCGGTCTAGCAAGGTTACGCCACTTTCTCTGCCATTTCCCTTTGCTTTGGGGGGAAATTACACGAATAAGAATGTACCGCTAAAATGTGTGCATGGAAGGCGTGCGTCGTTTTCAAATTTGTCCCTTCAAGAATGTACCGCTAAACTTGTTAAATTTGAGTGAAGAATATTGTGCGACTCATACCCAAATAACTCCGAAAAGAGTTGCTCACTTAAAGAGGAAAGCAAATCAAAGAATGTTCGAGTAATTTTTTCCACCATGCCTAGCACTTTATCACAAGCTTTTAACACAATTTCTGCTTTATAGTACCAAGTTCTAATATTAGATGCCTAAAAATATCAACGAGGCTGGCATCGTTACAAGGCCTAAGAAGAGGATTTTTTCCTGAAAATCACTGAGAACAATTATAGCTTCCACACCAATCCCTTGGATAGGTAAGAAGTTTGTAGTTACTTGAAAGCTTGTACTCTTTCCTCAACTTTCCAGAATCAGTCGTCCCAATCCAAGAGCAACCTGGTGATGGCTACGAGGGACCAACATCACTCTCAGGGGACATGCAAATAGCAACCCCAGTCGGTAGTCTGCAACAAGAAAGACAGATCAGATGTTCCTAACCACATTTAACTTTGGGCCATGCTTTTGGATCGAGCTATTTGGTTCAGGCTATGCCACAATTAAACATACAAAAGTCCTACTTGGCCCCTGGAATTATTGCCTCGTGCAGACACCTTCAGTCCACCATAGTAATAATTTCATGGCAATCTTTCGAAAAGGCCGAAAGATTCGAGTCTGTCTGTGCAAAATTTTTCACCCTTGTCATAGTCCTTGTATATTTCTGGAAAAATTGTGGTTTCATGGGTTAATGAATGAGGTCTTAATGGTTGCTTTTTAAACATCAGTGGTGGTAACTGGTGACTAACAAATCACAAACGAGCTGGCGTAAGGACTCAAAAATAGGAAAGAAGAGCAGACTACTGAACGTTACTGCAATTAATGATTAATGAATGTATAAAAGCACAAATCAACCCCATCCTTTCTCTGTAATTGCGAAACTACCGCGAACTTGATAACATGCAGCATTCACTGATAAACATGGTATAAGACATACTAGTTGACAACTCGTTCGAATTCATATCTTCTCACCTTTGTATGAATACCTGGGTGAAACAAGTAGATTACTGTATCATTAGGGGAATAAATTTACTGGCTCAGGCCTCAATAGTTTATGTTTCACTTTGAAGCAGATAGTTTCCTTGTGGTCTTGATGTCTGTGTCGCACTTAGTTGTCTAAGCTGTAGAACAATAATCTACATCAGTGTACGTTTTGTCTCGGTAGAGAACTCCAAAATGGTGTCATTTTGTGGTAAGTAACGCTATTTGTCTTACAGGTAAAACGAAGGTGACAAGATATGAAAGAGACAGTTCCTGTGACCTTTGATACCATTTGAGCTTTTTGTTACCGACCTGGAGGCTCCGCTGCAACTGGAAACCAGCCAAAAAGCAAATGCAAATAACGGAAATAATATTTGGTTAAATGTGAGGAAAATTCTTGGCTAGAGAAGCACCGTTTCAGTTTTAATTTTTCACATTACCTCCTCCAAAGTCATGTCATGCTTTCCTCCTGAATCTGGGTCCACTTCAGGTTTAAATGTTGTCCAAATCTCGAATTCCTCACGAAATTGTTTCTTCAATACTTGGATCAGGTGCTATCTCAAAGAAGGGAAGAGGAATACTTTGACTGAGTTTTGTCTGAAGTTCCCTAGAGACGTTTTCATCAGGATCAAGTAAATGCTCAAGTACTACATGTCCAAGGTGAGATTGGAATAAGCACAGAAGAGCCCAAAATATGGTGTAAACTGTGTGACAATATGTAACTCATACAAGAGGAAGGCAGAAGAGAATGTTGATCGCACAGAAAATGAATAGCCTATTAGCCTATGATTCAACCAAGACCAGTGACTCTAACGGAGAGGTACAGCAATAGAGGGTGCGACATCTTTGAGTTTCTTGCCCCAGCCAAAGGCTTGTCGTATAATTTTAAAGCATACGTAGTTTCAAGTACGTACTTTTATACAAATGTTGCATAACAAAACAAAGTGTTCTGGCTCGACTAAAACGGGACTCAACAGCCAATTCTTGCAATCTCCAGGAATCAAGACAACAATTTTGCAAAACGAAAAAGAAAATACAAATGGAGCGACAAATTACATTTAAAAAGAGATTATCTTGGTTGAACCGAAGCGGACTCCATTCATCCCCTTCATTGCACTGCTTCTGCTGCAAAGATCTCACCACGATGGGCATCCCGTTAAAGGTAAACTCAAGATCTGACTAGTGAACCACGTATAAGGGGATAATACTGTCAAGACCAATCAAATGAACCCACTTAAAGTGCATTGTGATTGCATGAAGTCAAAATACGAGAAGCATCATTGGAAGGTCAGCCATAATATAAGTTAGTTTAACTTGATGCAACCGGCCTTATGTTAGAGAGACTCCGGCCAGCAGTAGACAACTTGTTGGCAATAAGCTCCATTTGATGGAAATAATCTACCATCTTGCCGCCTTAGAATGATGTTCGTCTAAATGTGAGTATCACAGCGGGACTCACTGTATCTCCAGAGCATCTAAGATCTCCTTGGCAGTTTCAATAGCTTCAAAACTCAAGGGCATTTAAGCAACTTCCATTCTGAAAAGAATAGAAGCTCTTGCGAAGGCATTGTCTTTGCTACCAATTTTCTTTTTGTCATATAGAGGTGGAATCATTTGCTTACTTTACTCTTGAAAGTGCAAATGTTTGTCCCATTTTGTCTTTCTAACTCGAAGACTTCTAATGCTCCTTCATCGGCCATTGTGTATACGAATTAGATGATGCCAGAACCATGACTTTATTGTGTTACAAACTTAACATAATTCATCAATGTGGACATGCTACTGGAATATGGAAAAGTAATTGTTCCGATGGTCTGGTCACCCTCTTAAACTAATTTTGATCTCCATGTAAGCAGGCCTCTTTCAGATTTAGTAGGCCTGGCAAAAGAGTGGATGTGTTGGGTTTGGATTTGGGTCAAATAGGTGGCTGACCCGTTTAGAGCCATTTATTTGTCGGTTAATTAGGCCAATCATTAAATGGGTTGGTTTAACCCATTATCTCAGCATGACCCGTTTACCAAGACCTAGACCAATTTGACAATTTCTTACCCGACCCAGTTTCTAACCCGAACAGTCCGTTGACCGACCCAGTTTCTAACCCAACCCATTGACTTTTTACTTTTTGAGTCGTTGACTTTTGGCCCATTGACTTTTTGACTTTCATATTTCAGTAATTTTTCTTGGATATGATGATAATATTGAAGTAGCTATAAATTGTGTTTCTACACTTCTAATAATAAGTTGTGCACTTCTCTGTGATCAGGGTCTCCGGGAATTCTTGGGTTTTCTTGTGTGGTTGGGCCAAAGAATAAATTTTGGCTACTACTTGGGTTGTAGGAATCTTCATCTAACCCTGTATATAGTGACAATTAATAGTCGGTAAATGTTTCTAGTGCTTTTGATGCTAACAGTTTCAGCGACAATTTTTAGCATCATAAAAAAAATTAGCAGCCATTAATTATCGATATATAGGGATAGGAGGAATATTTCTTTAATCCTGTTAGCAGCAAAAATTTCTTCTGGGCGAAAAGAGTTGTTCCCAAGAAACCTAAAAGCTCGGCCTAGAAGAAACTTATCCGTGGCTAGGCTTGGACAAGGAAAACAAATAAGGTGTAAGCTTAGTGAAGTGTCAAACCTACACCGCCACCATTATCATCACGCCACCAGATTTATCTGGCAGCGGCTGGCAATCTGCCGGCTATTAAAGGGAGCAGGCCGTTGTTGGTTTATGGTGCCTTGTTAGCTATGGCGACGCGTTCCCGTCCTTACTTTGTTGTGGCCCCTAATGGTGGAGGCAAAGTCGCGATGGCTATGGCTCATGGGTACTATGGTGGAAGTGGGTCAGTGCATTGCTTTTGGTGATGGTAGTGTGGCTGACAGTGAAGGTAAAGGTGGTAGGTACGATCACTACAAGTTAATCCCAAAAGACTTTTAGCGACGGACATCCCGTCGCTAAAAGTCCGTTGGATTAACCCAATTACTAAAAGTTTGGCAATAGAATTTGAAAATCCGTCCCCAAAAAACTAACTTTTAGCGACGGAACGATAAATTAATTAGCGACGGAAATTTCGACGCTAAAAATAACTTTCATATTTTAGTTTAATTTCTTTTTTTCGAAAATAATAATTTTAGAAACTATTTTACGACAGAATTTTCTGTTGCTAAAGGTATTACCAACAGACTTTGAGCGACGGAGATCCGTTTCTAAAAGCCCGCCGGCAAAAAGTAATGGACTTTTAGCAACGGAAAGTCCGTCGGCAATAACTTTAGCGACGAGATATTCCATCGCTAAAAGGTTTTCAGTGCACTTTAATTAAAGACTTATAGTTAGGGAATATAATCCGTTGCTAAAAATATTTTTTTTAAAATATTTTTTTATTCTTTTAATACCCAAACCTGTAATTTAAATTCAAACCTCAATTCTGAATTCACATTAGGGTTAAATAATTTCTGATCCATCAACAATTGTTTAACCCTAAAACACAGTATATGTGTGTGCACGCATTTGCTCGCGTGTGTGCACTAATTGAAAAATAATATATATACAAAGTTTGTTCAGAACTGTAAACCAAACATAAGATGGGGTTGGGGACAAGAGCATGAGGGGGATACAAATAGGGGAGGGGAGCACAACTCCAGGAGGGCACATGGGGAAGGGCTTAGGGCTCATTGAGATCGGGATCTGGATCCTGCTGATCGTCCTCATCCACGGGGGTACTGTCATCAGGATCCGGCTCGGTATGTCCAGCAACAGTGTCTTGCAGGTAAAGGCATAAACGCATTAATCTCGATAGTAATCGTATATAATGTTTGTACTTGATCCTGAGCCCTGATAATTCTGAACACCTTATCAGCAATGCGACGAACATCGTTCGAGTGTAATTATCGCTTTGCGGTCGGTGTCTGCACTATGGAGGGGTAGCAGGGGGTGGGGACGCTCCTATCATGGCACGTGTAGTCGTGTTGGGCAGGCCGTGTATGCGCCCTTTCGGCCTATTGACGACCCTCGGTGTATCCAGCCACTGCTTTAATCCCCCGGTGCTCATACTCGTATTCGTGGATGCTGATGGCTGTCTGAACTGTTGCCCAGACCCCCAATCTGTGCATACGAGGTTTGCAAAACAAAAAATTTACATTAAAGACATTAAGGCAACATACATCGAATATATAGCCGAAATTTTAACTATAAACAAATTAATTTGTAACTTACATTGATTTGCCAGTAAATATCTTTAATGAAGTCCCCCGCCCAATGTGCATCATCCTTATCCTTCTTCCTCATGTGCATCATCGTGTACGTCAAAGCACAGACCTCATCCTTCTCCAAGTTCGAGTGCTCAGCCGCATTCCTATGTCGGATTACATTCAGATTCAGAAAGTACATGTCTATAAAACAATTACTGACTCATGCTTTGTCCTGTGTCTACGGAGCACCTCCCCATATTTCTCTAAGTACACGACATCGACTAGGTGTTTTAACATTCGTGTAATCTTGCTCTTGTAGGATTAAACATATATTAGAATACTAGATCTGTATGCACCCGAAGAAACACTGGAGAAAGTGTACCAAAAATTCAAGACATAACACTCGGAGCATGAGTCGATACACTGGTTTATAAACACTTAGCTTTTCCAAATTGTCCAAACTGGACATCCAAAGGCTCGTTTCAAAAAGCATTACTTTGTAATGAGTACCTTTGAAATAGAACTAATGGTTTTTATGCATGCATACGTTTAAAAATTAGCAATATATGCAACAATCTTTCCAAAATATTAAAATTTCAGAAAGATAGAATCATTAGGTTAATTTGCATGAACATGTCATAACCAAAATGATTCACTTTAAAATTTGTTGGGGTTTAATTAGGTTAATTAGGGTTTGTCAACTCAATGGACTTCATAAAATAACAATGAATACTCCTAATGCGGGAAGCCGACTAACGTTTCTCAGTGGAATATGGAGTTCATTTGCGGAGTTTATATTGTTTATCTGTGATTGCGATGGAATTAACGGTTTAGTTAGGGTTAGGTTTAGGCCCATTAGGGTTAATTAGGAATGTATTATGATTTAATTAGGATAATTAGGGTCAATCAGGGCTATTTAGAGCTCATTAGGGTTTAGTTAGGATTTATCAGGACTAATTAGGGTTTGTTTAGGGTTTATCAAAGTAATTAGAGTTTAATTAGGGTTAATTAGGGCCCAACGGGGCTAGTTAAGGCTAATTAGGGCTAGTTATGACTAATTAAAACTATGTAGGGTTAATTAGAGTTTATAAGGATTAATTAGTGTTAATTAGAGTTTAATTAAGAGTTAATTATGGTTAATTAATGTTAATTAAGGCTAATTTGAGCTATTTAGGGTTAATTAAAGTTAGTTGGGTTTAATTAGTGTTAATTAGGGTTTAATTAAGAGTTAATTAGGCTTAATCAATTTTAATTGGGTTAATTATAGTTAATTGAGTTTAATTAGGGTATATTAGTGTTAATTAGGGTTTAATTAGAAGTTAATTAGTGTTAATCAGGGTTAATACAATTACACTATACAATATAACAAATTAAATTAAATTAAACTATACATTATAACAAATTCAACATAACATCATTACACTATAAATTTAGCACGTAATTAGGGTTAGAATGTACATATTGTTAGCAGCAGCGGTGGTGTGGCAGTGGCGACGTGGAAGAGCTGTGGGGCTGTCACCGGGGGGATGGGGTGTTTGCCGGTGTGCAAGAGAGAAAAGAGAGAGAAAGAGTAAGAAAATGAGGAGAGAGAAAGAAAAAGGGGAATTAATTCTTATAATATGACTTTTAGTGAGGGACTTTCCAGTAGTTAAAATCCCGTCACTAAAAGTCATGTTTTAAATTTTCATTAACTTTTAGCGACGGATAAAACTGTCGCTAAAAGCCTACCTTTAAACGCTTTAGTGATGGATGTTTTAGCGACAAACTCATTCCGTCGCTAATTTTTTTCTAAAATATTTAAAAATTTTGGCCGAAAATAGAAAATATTTTAAAATTCTTTAGCGACGGATTATACGTCGCAAAAAATCCCATCGATAAAGGTTTTTAGTGACGGAGGTTTCAGTCGGTACACACTTTTATCGACGGATCATTACTGACGAGGTAGTAAATATTTATCGACGGATCTTTACTGACGAAGTAATCCGTCGGTAAAAGTGACTTTTAGCGACGGATTAGTGTTCATCATTAAAAGTCCGTCGCGTCAGATTAGTGTCCGTCATTAAAAGTCCGTCGATAAAGGTCAATTTTCTTGTAGTGGATGGTTAAAGTGGTTGGGTAAGGTTGTGTTGGTGATGGTGGTGTGGTTGAGGACGGAGCTAGGGAGGCCGCCGTCTTGTGATGACTGATGAGATGAAGAGATGAGTATGTGTTTAAGATTAAGAAGCATATTCAAATATGTGGAGTGGTAAATGAAACGCCGGTGACGGTGATGGTTTTATCGGTGAATAATGAAGAAGAAAATGACCCAATATTAGTGGTGATGATGGTAGTGGCGGTGATGGTGGTGGTGATTTTATCGGTGAAAGAAGAAAGTGGCCCCTCAAGTAGTGGTTTGATTTTTACGATTTTACATAAATCCCTCTCGTGGGTCTCGTGATTACCACATACAAATAGCTATGCACTTAATTTCACGTTAGACTTTCATGGATCCAATTGCTTCTAATTGAAGCCGCTAGGATTTTAAATGCCAAATTAAAAGGTATGGTTTTATTTGTCAAAAGTTACAAACTTTTAGAAGGTTATTTACAATATTTTTTTCACTTATTGAGTTTTAAGTTGTGATCAAACTTAGCTTGTTAGTTTTTTGAGCTGAACGAGTGAGCGCGAGTTTTCTTGTAATAAATTAATTAGTTGAGCTTTCAAATGAGTTCAAGTTTCATATCTTCTAAATTGATCTAAACGAGCTTCTAAACTCGAGTAATTTAAATCATTAAACTCAGAGCAACTTGGATCGTTTTACAATTGCATGGCAATCTTCTCGGTCGTCGTCTAAAAGCTAAATCCAATCTACTTTGTGCTGAGTTGGCACTCACTAATTAAACATCTTTAACCAATTTAACTACTCCTCTCAACTCAAGTATTGTTTGTGATGATGCACTTTACTAGTCTTTCGTGAATTCTTGACCACCTTTTTGGAGTTTGCACTTGTATGTGTATGTGTGAGACAGACAGAGAGAGAGAGAGAGAGAGAGAGAGAAGAGAGACAGAAATCAATTCCTTGCTTGCTGGTTTCAACCCTATTCTTCCTTTTTGGTCCCATGGATCCCATGACATATCAACAACTCATCTTATTGCATAGAGCTTTACACCCTATAATAAAATAGTTTTCTGCTGCTGCTGCTCATTAAATAGAGATAGATACACAATTCATGGAGATACACCAAGCTAGTAGGGACTCTCTTCTTTGGCAGAAGATGATTTCTCCGTATATAAATGAACAAAGGTTTCAGATTAACTATCCATATCAGATCAGACATGGGAAAAATGTTTGTCCAGAAATGAACAAAGGTTTCAAAATAATTTCTAAGAGTGTACTACTGCCTTATCATGGACATTCTGATATTGAAACTATCCCTTGTCCTATCATCTCTACTGAGGTTGATGTTGCTTCATATCCTAGGCCTAGCCAGCCAGCTAGAGCGCTGGTTTGGAGGGAAAAGGAGAGCTGGGAAGAATGGTCCCTCCCTGCCATGGTCTCTTGTCTTGTGTGGAGGGAGAAAGCTGCCTTGTGCTTTGTGCAATCCCCTGTTCCCCTTCATTCTCCCTTTTCCCCTGCTACTGGCTACAACAAGGAAACGGAAATCTCATCTTGTTTTTTACTTCATTCTTTGCTCTCTGCAATCCCCAGTTACCAAGGCAAGGACAGTAGACCAGGGAAGAGCGGTTGATCTCCTCCTCCTCCTCCTCCTCAACTGTTAATAAAGACAAAGCTTAATAACAACACAGTACTGCTGGTACAAATAAACTAGCTTATCTTAAATAGACTGAAAGCCAGCTGCTTGTTGTTATTTGGAGGCCAACCATATATACTCTGGGATTTGTACTGACCATTGAACAGTGCCATTGCTCAGTCATATTGTAGCAGTGCACAGCTGTACGGCAAAGATTATGCAGACAAGTGTCTGGGAATGCGGCTCCGACCCCCACCACGCCACACATCTCACCGGCTGCTTAGACGGCTTTTTCTTCACGTGCCCTTTGGCCTTTGCCACTTACTACTTGGTGTCCTTCAGGACACCTAACTATTTTGCTATGACATTTTACATATAATTGATTGATTGATAATGCCTAATGGAAGGTACAATAATGAGTAGCCATGCACATTTATACCCTGTGTGGTATGGCTGTGCATAAATGATTGTTCGTACGATTGCCCTCCTTTCTGGGTAAATCATATTGTCATAAATATTCATTTCACTCTCTTCTTTAATAATTACACCAAGTTATAATAATTTATTAGTAACTATTAGGACCGTAAATAAATCGAGCTGTTCATAAATTATTCACAGTTCTTTCCTCAAAAAACTTGTTCATATTTGTTCGTGTAATATATGAACCAAACATGAACAAATTTTGAGAGCTCGTTTATTAAACGAGTCAAGCATGAACATTTCAAAATGTTCACTAATATGATCGTGAACGGCTCGTCTGCATGATAACTTAATTATAATATGTTCAAAACTCAAAAATCATATAACTTAATTATATAAATCAAGTTTGATCTTAGAAGCCCTAAAATCATTTAGATAATTCTACCAAGAATGTGTATTTCTGATTTGAAAATAATTGTTTTGAAGGAGAAGACGAGTTTTCAAGTTCGACTTTGGTTCATATAAGTAAACCAACGAGTTTAAACATACATCTGTTTGGCTCGAAATCTGTTCGTATACAGCCCTAGTGACTGTGTTCCATTATTTAGCACTTACACTCCAATTTTTGTCATCAAATTAAATATGTCACTAAAAATGTTGACTGACGAAAGTAAAGTTTCAATTATAAACAACGATGCCAAATATATAACCGTACAATTTTTTTTGAGCTCCACGCAGTTATATCCACTTCAATACCATATAAGGTATATATTGACATTAGCCTCCAAAAAATTGACACCTACTCATTTTTAGCATAGAACCTTCATCTACAGTCATATTTAAAATCGTACTACCGCAACTAGTAACAGTTACTAACTGTTTTCAGATTAGTCATCAGTTTATAATGAATGTAGCGACGCATACGTGGAGGCGAGATGCCACCATAATCCGGAGTAATTTTTGAACAATATCATGAGAATTTATCGGACTTATAAATTTTGAACATCCAAAAAAAAAAAAAAAAAAGAGCACATTATAATTCCCTATGCAAAATGTCTTATAAAAGGTCCGTATAACCGTTTCCGTCACGGCATCGTTTAACTTGCTGCCACTTGCTTTTAACGTTATCGCTAACGCATGACATTTCTCCGTATGTTTTGTACAAAAAATCCACACACACAAACGCACACAGAGAGAGGACAAGTAGTGTGTGTCGTCTGGTTAGGAGGGGATGGCGTGTTCCTTAAGTCCAGCATGAACAGAGCGGATTTGTGATAGAAACTCTAGAGAGAGAAATAACGGCTTTAGTGAGAGAACGAGGCAGACTGTGTGTGCATGCCCGGAGAGACGAAGATCCAACAGGCATCCATTTCTCTGCTCGAAAGCTCTTCAATGTCCGTTCTCTCTCTCTCTCTCCACATACCTATGTGTCTGTGTAGTTGTATTTCATTATGTCGGTTTCAATTTGCCTTTTATGTGTTTTGTTACTTGATGGCCGTATGTAATGTCTCCGTTTGGAAGTCGATTATCGAGGAATGTAGATGGAATAGGGGCATTTACGCCGTCTTTTTGGCCCTAGATTTTTTTATCGTTCGGTTCGTTGTTTGCATTTTGTTAAATGGCTGTGGGTTGTAGTTGTAGTATCAATTTTTCCGTCCAATATCTGTTCAGTGGAGAAATTAGTAAGTTTTTTGTTCAACGTCTTGGAGAATTAAGAGAATTGATTAGCGAAATAAAATTTGTTTTGGGCTCAGTGAATCGGAAATGTGGAAGTGCTTTTTGCCATCCTGTTCTGTAATTTTGGTTTCGTTTTCGGAACTTGTATTGGTTCTAGCTTCTATGACGTTTTTACTAACTGCATTATTTTCAGAGTGGAAACAATAAATTCTGGAAAAACTTACCACAAATTTTTTTTTTGTTGGCTTTTTGTTTATTTTTCTGAACGAGAAAAGGAGTTTCTAGCTTTCGTTTACTTCTGATGCATAATTAATTTGGCTGTTAAATGATGTGATTGAAACTCTGTTTGATAATGTGAGTCCTCAGGATGGTTGGGAGTGATGGTGAAATGTAGATTCTATTGCAATTTTTCAGTGAAAGTGTGTTTTAGCTGATATATACACCCACATGACCAATTACATATCTTTTTCCACTGTAAGATATTGTTTATTTGATATTCAGAAGTAAAGTTGCTTATGACGATGAACAATTCTTTCCCGTGCGGCAATTCTTTACTCTGTGCGTTGTGGTGTGTGTGTGTCTTGGGGAACGTGATGGTGTTACGGAGAGCAACTGCAATATATGTCGACTGAAGTCAGGCGTTAGTTATCAAAAAAACATAATCTGTTCTTTTGTGAGTCATTTGCTTACTCTGCAGAGGAAAATAATTATGAACAGTAAAGTATCATTGACTAAGTTGGCTTTGGTGACATTTAGCCCGGTTGGGTTGTTGTTGCATGAACATGGACGATTATGAACACATCATTAATTTGTTTTATGATGAATCGTTTTGCTTACTTTTATAAGAACAAGCTAACCATGTTTGAATAATTTTGAGAAAGAGGATTCCGGCTCAATAAAGGAACTTTTGTCAAAATTAGAGTTTATGTTGTATGTTATCATGCTTTCTTTTTAATGTCTTCTTGGTCCTACAACAGCTGCGACATATATAGCTTTGTTGCTTATAATTGCATCAAGTACTGTTAACGTACATGCTTTTTGTTTTTGGCAGTTTGTCTTTCAAGTTGAGTTGAATAACTGCTCAAAATGAACGGGAATCCACAAATGGAGGTGCATTACACAAATACAGGATTTCCTTACACTGCCACTGAGAGCTTTATGGACTTTTTTGATGGTTTTAATCATCCACCTGCCAATTATGCTCTTGCTGGACCTATGCATGACCCAGTAAGTTTAGTTTTTAGTTTAAAATTCTTTGCGAAACCATAAACTCTCATAACATCATTTTCAAAATTCTTTGTGTAACCATAGATTCTCATAACATCATTTTCATGTTTTGCTGTGCTCTTTAGGTTCAATTTGATAGACATCCTGCTCATGGTTGAGAATATGTGGATGTTATATCATTGTAACTATTTCCAATTTCAAGGAAAGTAGATAGTTTTGCACTTGCATGGATGTTTAAAACTTAGTTGCACAAAGCTTGGATAGTTTTAGCACTTGCATAATTGGAGAATCCTGCAACTAAGGTTTAAAATGTCAGACCTACTTTTGGAGCAATAATTACAATCTTATTAATACCTTGTTTGTTAGTTAGTTCAGAGTTTTAAAAAGTATATTGAAGCCGCTCTTTGAGAATAAATGTCCTCCTACATGAACATATGTTGCTCTTGTTGTATCCCTAATGCCTTTAAGCATTGGGTTAGACAATCATTTTCTGGAATTTGATACGATATGTTGACACAGGTATCTCTGTCACATGTTATTCAGGAAACTGCATACTGGTCAATGAATATGAATGCATACAAATTTGGTTTATCTGGTCCTGGAAGTACTCCTCATTATGGTCTCTATGAGGCTAATGATTACTTACCAAGAATGGATCTCAGCAGGAGGGCTTGGGAATATCCTTCAGTAATTAATGTTGAAGAGCCTACAGCTGTAGACATGCACTCTGGAGGGAACACAGTCCCAAGTATGGAAGCTATCCCTGAAGAATGTCAGTTCCATTTCTTGTCTGGTTTTGGTTTCACAATATTGACAATACCCACTTTATCTGGAATATGATTGGTTTTTTTGCCATAGTACGGATTTGTTTTTCTTTGTCATATAGTCAGCTGCTACTTTCGAAGGTACTAATTTTCCACCCAACCTAGAATTTACTCTGACCATATAGATTTGCTACAATCGCAGTGCACAAAGTTTAAGTTACCAATTGCTTAAAAATGAGCACATATAGTGTTGCTGCTAGAAAATTGCTCCGGAATCACAGCCTGGAAAGACTTAAAAAAGAGTGACCATTGGGTGGGGTTCCTGCCGGAGAACTCTCTGATGCTTGAGTCAAAGTTCAACTACAGGGCACTCTAAAAACGGAAGAAGAACGACTGTTTTGGTATGTGAATAGTTGTTTACATACCTGGGAAAACCCCTTCAAATAGGCATGATTGAACCTTGGGCTTGATCCATGGGGATCAAGTTAGAGTCCTCTTAAAACCCTCATTTACAAAAAGTTTATAACCACCATTCACGGAGTTCACCAAGTTTGACCAGGATTAATACGTGTCGCTCAATGGTTGGTGTACGATAGTTAGCTATATCACAAGCCCCCACACTTTTTTAGCTAAAGTGTTTGGCTGAGAAAGTGTATCTTGAATATCTTGAGACCTGCATCAGATTTTTGACTGATTTTCACCCGCTTGCCGAGTTACATAATAGTTTTCCCATCTTATTGTTGACCAAATGGAGCCCAAGCCTTAAAAATTACCTTCTCACTCATTTTTTTGGACTTTCTCCTTGGACTAGCTCTCTGGCAAGGCTGCTTGGACACGAGCCGGCTGCTCTGGCTGGACCTGCTGTCCGGGAAGTGGGCTTGGAGCAAGGCGTGCTCTGGTCTGGCTTGCTGCCAGCAAGTGGGCTCTGATGAAGGCCTGCTCGAGCTTGCTGCACGGACGGCCTGCTCAGATTCTTACTCCTTGGAGTTTAGTTGGCCTGATTCCTTGCAAAAAAATAGAATTTCTCTTCTTGAACCCCCGACCTCACGCATGTAATACGCTTGGGCAAACTAGTGGCTGGGCAAACCAGCAGGCTGCTCGGCCACTTTGATAAGATCCGACCGAGTAGAACTATTATTAAGGTAACTTCGAAAACGTTAAAACCCCATAAGTTTTTGCTCGGATGTCCTTTTGAGGTGAGTCTTCTTTTATACTGGTTAGTTTTTCGAGTTCTATCTATAGAAAAACCTCTTTTCTTCAGAAGAACTTAGTTGGGTTGCCCAAGTTTGATTATGTTCAGATGCTTTGGTATGACGAAGAGCTAGTTCGGTGCCCAATGAGAGCTCGTTATGCTCGGACAGTCTGTTCGACAACTCTGTCTAGGAAAAGATTTGCTCAGACAGTCTGTCCGGCCAAAGTTTTGCCAGACGGTCTGTCTGGGCAAGTTTTTGCTTGGACTTACGCTCTTGAGAGTTAAGTCTAGGACTTTTTCCTTTTTGGCTCTTGGGAGCTAAGGCCTAGAATTTCGCTAAATTATTTGTCCGGTAGCTCTGCTCGGATAGAAGCTTGCTTGGACAATCCGCTCGGAGTTCTAGCTCTTGAGAGCAAAGTCTTTCTGGAAGCATTGTGCGCGGACAGGCTACTGAGACTTGAGCTCTTAGGAGCTTAAGTCACCAAATTTTGTCCAAATAGTCTGTCCGGAGCCATGCTCTGAAAGCATTGTGCTTGGACAGGCTGTTCGGCCTTGAGCTCTTGGGAGCTTGAGTCTTAGAATTTCGTCCGAGTAGTCTGTACCTGACCCGTGCTCGGGAAGCATTTTGATCAAGGAGGCTACTCGGACTTAAGCTCTTGGGAGCTTAAGTCACAGAATTTCGCCCAATTAGTCTGTTTGGGTGCCATGCTCAGGGTAGCATTGTGCTCGAACAAGCTACTCTGATTTAAGCTCTTGACAGCTTAAGTCTTAGAATTTCGCCCAAACAGGCCGTTTGGACTTTAGCTCTTGAGAGCTAAGTCTTAGAATTTTGCCTAAACAGGTTGTTTCGATTTTTCTTTGGGAAGATGAATTGTTGGATCTTGAGATCCTCAGAGGAAATGTCCCAACATAGCCTCTCTATGCATAATATGAAAGTTTTGTGAATGCAAATTGTTGCATGTGCTTGTACATATTAACTGACTCGAATTTCGAATCATGAGCTGAAATTTGGTAAATCTCGTCCAGCATATTGCTTGAAAGTTTTGGAGAAGATAAAAGGATGATGGGCTGATGAATTCCCATATAATGCATTATCTTGTCGAGCTTGGAGCCAAGCCAAGCCTTCTCAGAGCTTGGCTCTCTCAGATCAAGAAGAATGGAACATGGAGATCATGTCAATGCCCTTGAGGGAGAACGGAACACAGAGTTCATATGAACGCCCTTAAGGGAACATATAGTTCATGTAAATGCCCTTTGAGCTAATGAAAGAGTGCATGTATCAAACTTAGTCATGCCATTGTGTACAGCGTCCCAGAAGAGTTATCTCTTGAAGGTTTGAGTAGAAACCTACTTTTGGTTTTTCCTTTGACTCAGTCTAAACAACATTTCCTTGGTAGAGGTGTTTTCATGCTTAGTTCAGGAATTTTGAAATGACATTTTATATATAGCTTATGGAATTACATTAGATGGTGATCCTACCACGACTGCTCTTATGAGGAAACTTCTCTAGCCCTAGTGTCTCAGTAAGTTATAGCTTCCTAACTTGAGGAGTCGAATCAAACATTCCCAAGTTCTTACCAAGGTGGACTTTTCTTGATAATCGGGGAGCTTCCTTATCTTGGATTTTCTTTGAAATTTGAGTGGTACAATTGTTCCACGACGTCAAATTCTTCATGTCAGCAGGTGGCTCCTTGGGACGCAGTTCCTCGCGTCTTTGACACTGGAAGCCATTATCATATTTTAGGCTGTCATCTTCTCGTGGTCATTTACGTTTGTTTTTATTCTTCTTTATGCCCAAGGCAGGACGCTTCAAGAAATTCTTCGGAATATACTTGTTGTAAGTTTCTAAGAGTGCCCTCATATTGCCAAGAGGACTTTTGTTCCCCAAAAAAGCAAATTGGTCACGGACGGAAACTGCACATGAAGGATGCATATTTAACCGATTCGTTCGAACTATCCACCTAAAGTGTTGCTGCATTGAAAAAGGCCAAGGTTCCGTGACAAAGACTTGTTGTTTTGTTGCACACTGTTGAGTAGACTCGTGGAGTTTTTTTGTTGAGATCGGCTGCTCACCAAGTGCTTTCAGAGGAGGTTCAATACACGAGGAGTGGATAGACCGGGGAGACTTGAATCACGCACGTGCGGTCTTTCTGAGCATTGTTGGGAAGGCCTAACATGTTGGCGTCCAACATTTGTAATACCATCATGTTGGTCTCGAATTGATGGACATGCTCTCTCGAATCGCCCCTATTGAGTATAACTTGCATCGAGGCATCTTGAAAGTTGGTTGTAATTTGGCCTCTTCAATGACTTTTGACAGGAGATACCTTGTTGCAGTGAACGACCTCGGGGAGACGAGTCCTTGGGGATGACGAGACTGGGGTGCCGAAGAAAGAATAGTTACTATATTCTCAAGACGACCCTTTACGGTAGCAAGAACTGCTTCGAGTTGTATGCCTGTCTTCTTCCTCGTTTGGCAGATAAATGGGATCGTACTTTGAGTTGTACCTTTTGTCATAGCTTAAACATGAGGACAGATGGAGAGGACAATCAAATAGATCGCAGCGAGATCGGCTAGTTGACACTGAGATTGCAGCGACGTGTTTTATAGGTTGCCAACCATGCCCTTCAGTTGATGGATCTCCTTGGTTAGATCAACATGTGGAGCCTTGACCAAGTTGCGGTTGATGGAATGTTGGAAGTCGTCTTTCTGCAGAGTAGGAGTCTCCGAACGGCTCTGATGAGGCCATCGTCCTCCCGAGTTGTGAGTGCTTGATGTCACATTGATGTGATGGTCTTTCGCTGACAAGGTGGTTTTGTCGGTCTAGCGAGTAGGCGTCGTTTGCCGATCGTGAGGACGACCGGTTTGATGAGAGTGGCTTGTTTGATGGTGGCGATGGTTGTTTCGCGGGATTTGAGACTCGTTAGACTATGTGTTGATGGCCATGGTTCTATCGTGGTCTTACGGATGGCGCCAATACGTTACTGCTAGAAAGTTGGTCGGGTTCCACAGCCTGGAATAATGACCTGCAAAACAGAAAAAGTGTGACATCAGGTGGGGGGGAACTCTTCGATGCTTAACTCAGAGCATGGCTGCAGGATAGAACTCTGAAAAATCAAGAAGAACGATGTTGTTGGTGTGCGAATAGTTGTTTACATACATAGGCATAGGTGTTAGAACCTTAATAGAATTAGGAGTGACGGCTGGGCCTTGGGATTGATCCTTGGGGAGCTAGTTAGAGTCCTTTTAGAACCCTAATTCACAAAAAAAGTAACCACCATTGCAGGAGTTGACCAAGTTTGACCAGCAATGACAGTTATCGCTCAATGATTTGTATACGATATTTAGCTATATCATATAGCATTAACCATTTGCCTTACGTGCAATCACTTGCACATTGAGAGACAAATCAATGAGAGATAAATTGAGGTGCTCCACTCACTGAGGCTGCAAAGATAAATGAAGGGCAAATAGTTAGAAATATATACAAACAGGGCCAAATGCAGGTGGGAAGAAGAACCCAAAACCTTTTGCAACTATGAGCTCTGATACCATACCAATTTATAACCTTAAGCTGCTAGGAATGAGCCCAACATGTATATGATTGCTTCAGAATAAAGAAAGGAAAATATGTAAGACAAGGATTCGCTATACTTGTGTGGTCCTTGATCCTTGTTTTGTCTTTGAGGCTGTATGTAGTGTTATCTCAACTCAGTAAAACTATATATTCAGCTGCACTTGACTTTCATGTCTCTTGTTCTTATATGATCCTTCATAAATGTGCAGGCATTCCAAATCAAGAAAGCCCTGGTACTTCTCAGGTATTGATCTTACTTGCTGATATGTCCATATAAATTTATACTCGACTTTTAAGTACAAGAGGTTTTTTCATCATGTAGCTATTTAGAAGACAAATATATTATTTAGCATGTTTGTTAATATCAAGATGAGGTGCTCTTGAAGAACTTGGAGGCCAGATTGTGCAATCGAATACACAGACATCTCCAACTATTAACCATTTTGAATATTCAGTTAATGCTACTTATTTTTTTTTTCCAAATCCATAGATGACTGTATTTGGACCGGGTCTTATTTATTGCATCGTTAAATATCCTAAAGGTGCTAAATATCAGGCCCTCAGTTTTGAGAATCTTCTCGAGTCAATGGCGTTCGGGCTTATCTCCTTATGAATTTATCACTGCAGTTAGACCTGCAACAGTGGGAATAAAAACCTTTTTCATCTTGTTTACCATTGCAGGTTATCTGGCAAGACAACATCGATCCAGACAATATGACTTATGAGGTTTGCTGGCATGATTTATTGATGTTTTCTTCTTCGTCCAATTAGCTCGTTTGCGCTTCGCTATATCGTGTATGTCATCAATTCTTATTATTTAGCTATGCAGACCAATATCCACTTAGCACCAATTGCCTGGATCAAGAAATAAAACATTTAATTCATAGTTTTCAAACTTGGGAGCTACATAGGATTCTCCTCTTTCCCGTAGGGTCAGAGACTTATAAGACAAAGCTAAGAACTATCATATCTTCCTGAAAATGCGAATAAACAAGTTCGGAAGTAGTAAAAACATATAAAGGACATTAACTTCCATAAGAGTGAGGCTTGTGGGGCAGTTTATTGGGAGCTGTGAAGCACGGCAAAGTTTTAGTGTCCACTAGGCCTCGAGGGGTATAGGAATTTTGAATATTATTTCTTAGTCCTGAACACATTTTGGACAGTTCGCACACCTTCTTTTTGGCTGGGCGGGGGTGAGGACGGGAGGGGTTGGGGAGTGAGGACATTCCATCACATGGTTGGTATATGTTTGGCCTATTCTCTTTCAGTAACTTGTTTATTTATGTTTTATAAAGTGGTGGACTTGGGATTGTTGAACTTTGGAACTCCAGAATGAATGTTGCGAAGGTAAATTTGACCTCAAAATTGCTTTTAAGCTTTTTCATTTGTCTTTTTTGTGAATAAATAGCAGGAGTAAGGCTCCGTACATCTATCCCTTCCTAGATCACATGGTAGTGATGCATCATGAATAGGTGGAAGGCATTTGTACTGATGCTTGTTATTGCAAAGCATTGTGAGAAGTACCTCTTACAATCTCTTCTTGCTTCTGCCTACCACATGCCCTTGGCCCTTGGGGCATGTTGGCAGGACCCTTAAAAGAGTATTAACTGTCCTTTAAAGTAGTCAAAATTATCAGTCAATGGAGCGTTTGCCCTTGCTCCTTTGTGATGTACATATACATGTATATATGCAGCCTAACACATGCCCATAGCTCTTGCTCTTCTGGGATGTACATACACATGTATGTATATGGCATTTAGTTATGCTTTTTGGGTCTGTCTTTGTGTGATTTTTTGTGTTTGTGTGTGTTTGTCTGTGTGGAAGTGGCTTGCAATAGTTATTTCCGGAGGGTTTCTTGTTTAAACAATTTTTAAAAGCATTGCTGGGTAGTGGTGGTAAAGGTGACTGGTGTGAATTTTTAGTCAAGACTCTGAGAAAGTTCATCAGCCATCTCAATAGGTGATAGGGTGAGTGCACTATATATCCTGACTTAATGGAGTCACTAAAATGACCTGGTGATGGACTCCCCGTGTTGGCCCGTCTTTTGTTAACCACAAGTTTTATGTTCTGTACAGAAGGTTCATTCTATTTAGTAGTCAAAATCCATCCAAGATATGCTTGATTCACTTGGGTTCCAATGCTTGAGAAAATGAAGTATGGTTCATGTGATTCGTGGGGGCAAACTGGAGGTTTAATTAGATGACTTTAGATCCTTAAGGTTTTGATAGATCTATTTGTCTCAGCAGGCGGTTAGGATTTTTACATTCCAACAAAGGATATTTACATAAATGTGTTGTAGTAAATTTTAATCCACTTCTGCAGGAATTACTTGATTTAGGTGAGGCAGTTGGCACTGAAAGTCGAGGTCTTTCCCAAGAACTTATTAATTTGCTTCCTACCTCAAAATACAAGTCTGGTGGCTTCTTCTTGAGAAAAAAATCTGGAGAGAGGTAAGACTCCCTGGCTTTTTTACCTTGCTGTCAACTCATAAGTGCATCCGATTAATTTATGTGTCCTATCTGTGGCTCTGTAAAGGAATGATCATGTTCTGCCTCTACGTGGAGATCTCAGACCCAGTAAAACTTCTACTAGGAAGAGAAGTATCCTGTTTTAAGCCAATTTTATGCGGATTGAACGTTGGAGTGGTAACAAATAAGCTGTTATAGGATTATTAAGGATCTTGAAAATTCTTGACAGAACCCAACATCATGGAATAATAAGGGGATGATGCTGATGTTTAGTGTTTCATTTAAGCTCACAAAGTGAGTGCTAGGTGTTTTGATTCTGGAAAGTCAAGAAAGCTGTTTACAAGACCGCGTATCTTATCATATAGTTTATATGTTGTCGATGTTGTCACAGAGTAATGAACTTGTGCTGAAAATACCACTGCTCATATTATGATTTATTTTTCAGAGCCACTCAAGAGTACCATATCACTTGAAAGACTCCTGAGCCCCAAATCTGCTGCTCATCTCATTTGTGTTTACAATCTGTCATTCTCTCTATCTATATCTTTTTTTTGACCATTCACATCATGTAGAAAATCTGCAAACGGCTATTACATGTCACTTCAGGAAAATTCCCTGTAAAAATGATAAAAGGGAAAGAAGAGGTTATTTAAAAGAAATATAAGCTCTAAAAAGTGAAAAGGAAATACCAGGGGTAAACACTTTTACTTGGGATGTGAATTTAATTTGTTGCAACATTGGAGAGTGACCTTTCATCTTTACTGGAATATAGGGGTTGTAGGTACATAAAAGCTACCTTTCTTGGACTCTTCTCGTTTGACTCTAAGGTCCACCAGGGGGTTTCTCTTTGAATTGTTGATATTTTCCTCATATACCTAGTACTATTTTTCTATGTGGCAGTACGTTATCCAACTTATTCATGTTTGGATTGGGTTACCGTAAATTTTTATGCTCCTACGTAGTCTTGTAATGAGTAGTGCTGCGGGCACTAGAGATTTTTAAAGGTTTTTATTGTTTTCTACTTGATCCTTGTCCGTTTAGTTCCGAAGTTCCTCATTTTTGCCAATGTCCGCAAGCAGGTGTGTAATTTGCCAGATGAGATATAAAAGAGGGGACCGACAAGTAAGTTTGCCATGCAAGCACGTGTACCATACTGAATGTGGCTCCAAATGGCTCAGCATTAACAAGGTGAGCCAACCTTTTAGTCGGAGGTAGATGCATCAACTATCTGAGGATGATTGCTTTTAACGTTTCTTTCATTACCTTTTTCTTTTTATCTCAGACATGCCCTGTTTGCAACATAGAAGTGTTTGGCGAGGAAACAAAGCAGTAAAGATCAAATGGTGAATATTAAGGATACGAATTCAGTGTTTCTTTGGTCCAATAGGTTAGGGTCTGGTTTATTGTTACTTCTTTTAGTTTTCATGCATACACAAGGCTTAGTTGAAACCAGAGTTGTTTCCTCTTTCATCGTAGAGGTGTTAGCTTGTAGAAGAAACTTTTCTTATGGTTAATCTAATTTTTATGAGAGAATATGATGAAAATTTTGCTTGGTTTCTTCACTAGAGGCAGGGAAGTATGTAATTTAGCTTTTCATTGGAACTGGTTAGATCAAAAGAGCATGCACGATGGAATCTAGTCATATATATATAGACAGTCAAAGCTGAGAGAATGTTGTTCAATCAATGCTTATTTGGATATTCTCTTAATTTGTGATGTGAACTTTTTTATTAACCTATTTTGAGTATGCTCCTCTTTTTAAGTATGATTTGAATTTCTTTTCTTCTTATATCTCAAACCTTTTCAATCTGATTTGGATTCTATATATTTTATAGTCCCCTTTCTCTCACATTCTATCACTCGCACAAACCCAAAAAATTATGTCAGATATTTTTCTCTTTGCATCTAACTTTTTGGGTATGCATACTTCTTTTCTCTCCACTTTACTCTAAAATTTGGCTACAACATACTTCCACTAATACACTTGCACGTAACCCAAGCAAATTTGATGGTTTTACTTCAAAATAAAGGTTCTTTCAATTTTGTGAACTAATCTCCAATTATATCCAACTTTTTTACAATTTTATTTTTATTTGTGAGCAATAATACTTACATTTAACTCACAATTCGAGTTTAAGATTTGTTATGTAAGTTAATCACTAAAATAAATTAAAATTGTATGTAATTTTTTTCTTAAATTAGATAATCAAATTATTAATTTTCTCTTTTTCCTTCCCTCCCATTCGTCTCTCTCCCTCTCCGCACCTATTTCCCAATTTGTGGTATGAGAATCTACCCGATTAAACTTTTATATAATCATTTTTCATGTGATTTAATATTAATATTAAAAAAAGGAGAAGCTTCGCATGTCTTTAAAAAGTTAACATCTAACCATGCTTCTTTGTATATTTGTGTAAGAGTAATATTACAACACTCTTATCAAGTGGTTGAGAAGTGCTATTTTTTTACCTTCTTTTTTGTTGCGAAAATGTAATTTAAAGACAATTGCTAGTTTTTAGTTACAAACAAGAGGTAGAATGAGACTTTCTCTACGTGATATATTGTTTTAGTAGTTGTAGTGTAGTGGTCCAGTGTGTAACGCACTGAGCCAAAACTAATGTTACAACCTACTTCTAAAGTATTTGTCAAAGAACATTAAAACAGTACAATTTCAAAATATTATCATTAAATCATCTAAGTTTGTTCCTTTCCTATGAAATGACCCCGATTACAACAAATTAGGATAAAATTAATTAAAAGCCATGTTAACGGTATTTCAAGTAATTGTGCTAAATAATTAAGTTTCTCACAATACTAATCCTTCTTAATCTTTATCCTGGAGATGTGTTTTATCGTGATTTCAGCTTTATTCTCCTTAACATTTTTCTTCTTTCGAAAACTTTTAAGGGTCTCGTCATCAATGGTTATATAGACTCTTTGGCTTTCACTCCGGCGTGTAAGACACATTGTTAAAAATGGTGTGACAACCAACTTCTAAAATATTTTCCAAAGAACATTAAAAGAGTCCAATTTCAAAGTATGGTTATTCAATCATCCGAATTTCTTCCTTTCCTACAAAGTGACACCAATTACAGCAAAGTAAATTAAAATTAATTAAAATCCATGTTGGTGGTATTTTCAAGTAATTGTGCTAAATAATAAAGTTTCTCACAATACTAATCTTTCTTAATCTCTAGCCGGGAGATTTTTTTTTATCGTGATTTCAGCTTTCTTTCCCTTAACATTTTTTTTTCTTTCGAAAACTTCTAAGAGTCTCATCATTATTGATTATATAGGCTCTTTGGCTTTAATTCCAGTGTGCAACGTACAGAGTCAAAACTGGTATTAAAACATACTCGTAAAGTATTTGTCAAAGAACATTAAAACAATACAATCTTAAAACATTATCCTTAAATCATCCAAGTTTCTTCCTTTCCTACAAAGTGACACCAATTACAGCAAAGTAAATTAAAATTAATTAAAAGCCATGTTAACAGTATTTCAAGTAATTGTGTTAAATAATAAAGTTTCTCACGATACTAATCCTTCTTAATCTTTATCCTGGAGATGTTTTTTATCGTGATTTCAGCTTTCTTCTCCTTAACATATTTCTTCTTTCAAAAACTTCCAAGAGTCTCTTCATCATTGGTTATATAAGCTCTTTGGCTTTAACTCCTTCTATGATCTTTTTTTCTTCTCTGCAATTGCTTTTATTGCCTGCAATAATTAATGTTTTGCCTTTATTACTCTCGAAAACTTGACGGCTCATATTGAAATTTCTTCCCCTTACTATGACTAAAGGTAATGTGTTCCCTAATTCATATCTCTTAGAGCACATATGCATGTACAATATTTGGCTTATAAAGATACTGTTGCTAGACTTCAATGTCATATCTATGAATCTAGCGTGCGTGTGCCTTGTATAATGATTACTTGGCCTTTAAATTACTACGGTACCAATAGAACTTGAAGCAACCAACGAGTTCTTCTTCTTATTTTGTTGCATGTAGCAGTAGATTCACTATCATTATATCTTTCTACAATTGAGTTGTTTCTTATTGTCCTTTTGCTCTTCTTTGTTTCAATATATCTTTGACATAGCCTCCTTTTTTTTTTTCAAAACACAACAAGAGCATTGCCCCATTATTGAAATATACTCAGTTTAGTTACAAGTGAATATATCTGTGTGAATATGCTTTAGGTATGAGCTTTTTATTATTTCAACTAAGATATCTTATCTCTTTTGCATGACAATCTAATAATTTGTCTTAAGTAG
This sequence comes from Escallonia rubra, assembly GCA_033065855.1. Lineage (NCBI taxonomy): Eukaryota > Viridiplantae > Streptophyta > Magnoliopsida > Escalloniales > Escalloniaceae > Escallonia > Escallonia rubra. The sequence goes on from JAVXUO010000169.1 coordinate 109,290, forward strand.
AGAAAATTGTAGTTAAGATATATCTAGAAAAATCAAAACATGATAATGAATAATAAAGAAAGCCACAAGCAAGTATCCGTGGAAGAAAAAAGTGTTAATCAAGTAAGTGAAGTAGATATGTCAGACACGTACCTCTATAAGTTGGTTGTAGATAAATTAAATGCAAATGTAAAAGTACAAGTGCATTTGATAGCAGAGTTTAAAATGATCAAAGCACATTGAAACCATGTACAATTGAGGTTGGTTCCAAAGGTGTCATTTCTTATAAGTGTCTTATAAGAAACTTATAAAACATGATGGAACTCCTTGTGCAAAAACTCGGTCGCCCTTTTCCGCATTATACAGGGCCCCAAAGAATCCTTGAAGTCCTATTATGCCCGCTTTAATATCGAGAAGCTCGTGCTCGACAACCTCAATTGCGGAGTCACCTTTGCGACCACGGCCAGAGGTGTTTATTCGGCACGCTGCTCAAATTCACGGTCAACAAATGACCTTTAGAAGACATGATGGTCCTCCTTGATAAAGTATTGGATTATCTATGAGCGGAAGAAGACTCAATACTTTCCTAAGAAGAGGCCTACATGGGTCAAAAAAGGGAGAGCATCTAGAATCTCGAGGCCCAGAGAATGCACAGAAACGTCACGAGGGACGCAGCCTGGGCCTTTCACGCCTCTCAGTGCTTTTAGCGAGCACATTCTCAACCAAATCAAGGGCCAAAACATCGTTAAGTGACCCAAACCGGTGAGGATGCCACTGGAGAAAAAGATAAGCCCAACAATACTGACTAGGGGTGAGCACGGTTCGGTTTGGGGGTCAAACTGCAAACCGAACCAATGGACCTCGGTTCACAAATTCTCAAACCAAACCAAACCGAAACACCTCGGTTTGAACGGTTCACTCGGTTCAAATTGAACTGTTCGGATCGATTTTAGCGTAGTTTAAACATGATTATGTTTCAAGAAAAAACAATAGTCCAATAACAAAAAAATACATCATAGTTGCATTACATGACAAATTGAAAAGCTTAAATTAGTCACCAAGTGTAAAAGTCCTACAAAGTTACATTACAGAACCATTAATATGGTAGTGCATATTACAATGCCACACTGCGTGGCACTGCATTCATGTAAAGAACAGCAACATGCTACTGCACTGAAGGTGTACTCTCAAATCTGGACATCTTGCTTCCATTTCAAAGTGGTGCACTCTCTCTTCTTGTTGGCATTCCAGTTTTAGTTGAACATCCTTGAAAGAGACTTAGAAAACATTATAATTTACCTGCCAAACATCATAGCAAATATTAATTGAAAGGAAGGACATAAACTGGTGTGAATGATGCAATAGTAAAACTTAACATTGCCAAATGACCTGCCATTATCCAAAGTTACATTAAGCAAATCACTCAGACAAACCTTAATCAATATGACATGGCCAATCAGTAATTAACTTCAACATTTCAACATTTATACCCCTGCCAAGATCCCACTTTTCACATGCTGGTTAATCTGCAAAACAGGTGGCAAGTTCTTTAAAAACCTTTGAAATGAAGCCTAAAAGTGTATAAATTGTCTACTGCAATTGGTGATTTGTTGTTACATCCTAGGCTTGGCTGGGCAGTAGCATAGCCAGCAATATGGACTATGCACTACTGCACTAGTGTAGCACTACAATATTCACTACTGTCTATTGCACTTCAGATTTCAAGGCCTTCACATTTCATAAAAAGCACAATCAACCACTAGTGTGGCACTGCAATAGCCAATATGCACTATTGCACTTCACATTTTAAGGCCAATAACCAGGCTCACACTATTAGTCTTCATCAAACCCTCATCTCTGTATTTCCATTCCAAATCCCTTTCCTCAGTATAGCTTTATACAAAGTTCCTCAAAACAAGGAAGAAATGTAAAAAGGTGTTCTAAAACAGGTTTTATAAACTAATAAGTTGTCCAAAAGTGACTTACCATGATCAATAACAATTGATGCATGCGAACTAGACCCTTGTGCATTTTCTGAAAAGACAAATGGGAGAGATATCAAATGCTTTTAGAAATTAGAATACATTGTTGCTAATACAAAGAAAAGCCAAAAACATTTAATTTTACCCGAAAAGTACTCTTCAAGTTTTTCAATCTCGTCCATGGCTTCTCGAAGATCAATTGTTTTGGAAGGATTTTGTAGCCAATTCTGAGTACAAATAAGAGTTTCTACCGTTCGTGGAGCCAGAGAACTACGAAATGGATCAAGCACACGACCTCCTGTGCTGAATGCCGACTCAGATGCAACAGTAGAAATTGGGACGGCTAAAACATGTCGCGCTACTTGGGAGAGGACACGATACTTCTGACTATTAACCTTCCACCATCCCAAGATATCTAATTCTGCATTTACCACGGGATCTTCACAACTCTCAGCTAGGTATCTATCCACTTCCGACTTGCTCTCTATGCTATCCTCCTCCGCCAAAAGCCTTTTGTATTGAGCTGCCAAAGATTCCTCTTCCTCAGGTTCAACAACACTATCCTTAGAAATTTGACTTGCTGATTTCTTTGATTCATCATCCCCTTTCTCGTAATGCTCAAACAACTTAACCAAATTCTCCTTCACCTTTTTCACAACCTCTTTAACCGTCGTAGTATCGCACACTTGACTTAAAACAAACTTAACATACTTTAACTTGTAACGGGGGTCAAGAACAACCACAATATACAAATACAAGTTCAAATTATCAAGAGTTCCCCAATACTTCTCAAACTTCTTCAACATATTCTTTGCCATAGAACACAAAAGATTATCCCCACTTTTAGATAAAGTAACCAATTTTCTACGTAATCCCATCACCTCATGAAAAAGCACATTTGCCGTAATGTGTAAAGAAGCTGAAAAACGCAAGGTTGCATCATAGAAAAGTTTCAAAAATCAGATAAACGTTCTAGCATTTTTCCAATCATCCACAGAAGGAGGCCCAAGCCTTAGCCGCCTCCTCTCACCAACATTCTCATCATCGTCATCAATACCAAGAAAGTACCTTCCGAAGTCTAAGTCATCCTCATCTAGCCGCTCAAAAGCTTTTTGAAACTTTTCAGCTTTTTCTAACATTAAATACGTAGAATTCCATCGGGTGGGGACATCTAAGCATACAAGACTCTTACTATCAATCTTTTCCTTTTCAACACATTTTTTGAAAGTTTCAAGCCTAGCTGGAGAAGACCTCACATATCTTACTACATTTCGGATACAAGCAATCGAATCATGAAGATCTTTCAAGCCTTCCCCCACAATAAGGTTAAGAATATGAGCACCACATCTCATGTGAAGGTTGTCATTGTCTAGAAGAATGCTTTTCCAATCCTTAGTCTTATTTTTCAAGAACTTAATAGCATTATCCACCGTGACCGTAAGAATACTATCAATCTTCCAACCCAACAAGCATGTCTCGATTTCCTTTCCAATTGTCTTGCCCTTATGATTGGGAATTAGACAGAAATTTAGGATTCTTTTTTGTAACTTCCAATCACTATCAATCCAATGCCCCGTAAGACACATATAGTCCAAATTCTGAATGGACGTCCACACGTCAGTGGTAAGGCAAAGTCTTTCATTACAAAGAATTTTCATCAACTTAGCCTTTTCTTTTACAAACAAACGTGTAACATCCCTAGCAACCGTAAAACGAGACGGGACAATGAACCTAGGTTGCATATAGTGACAAAAATTCCTAAACCCCTGCTTTTCCACATGATTAAAGGGCAACTCATCAACAATAACCATCTCAGCAAGTATTAGCCTACATTCTTCGACACTAAAACGAATTGCCTTCAAGTCACCCATGGCACTGTCTTCTTTTTTAGGCTCAAAAGATATAGTACTTTGCCGTTTATTGACACGATTGTAAGGATATTTTTTGCACCTAACATTCAAATGAGTCCACAATGTGCTAGTCCCATTTACGCCAGCATATGAATATTTTTTAATGCAGTACTTACATATTGCATGGGCAGGTTCATTCGGATTGGAATTAGGATCACCTTTTTTGTTTACGAGATCAAAATGCTCCCAAACAGGTGACTCTTTATTACTTGATGCCGGGGCTGACATCTTTTTATCGGGCTTAGGATGGAGTGAAGAAGAGGTAGCACCAACTGCAGTTTCAGCCATACTTGATGGCATTGCTTGATTTGCTTCATCAGCCATCTGAATTTAAATAAAAAAAAGAAGTAAGTGAAAAGGAAGAACATGTTATCCAGGTAGGGGGGATAGATAAATGAACTTTCCACTAAAGAGGTTTACAATGCAATACATCAGATTACAAAGGAAGGGTTTTTTGAGCTTGTGAAACAACTACGACTGACGGATGCAGCGTTGCTCAACTAGGCAATTGATTTAATGGTTGATGTTGTTGTTTTAAGTGAAACAGAAAGAGTTGAATCATTAAAGAGTGGTTGTATTTCACTAGAAAAATTGACAGAGATGAATCTTTACCAAACAGAAATTAAAAACCAAGTCAACTGCAAGCACAATAAACTGAATAAAGTGCAATGTGAAGAACTTCATGCAAGGTACCTAAATTTATATGAATTCTATAATAAGTGCCAGCACACTAAGTGCATTACTGGCTTACTGCAATGTGAAAAACTTCAGGTGAGGTTACCTAAATTAATAAAAAAAATTACTATAATCCATATATCAAGAACAATGAAAACATGTAATACTTTTGTCATCTCACAAGCAAGTTCTTGGACCATCTTCATTGTTGAATCTTTCTTTACTAAACCAGTTTAGACTGGCCAAAATCAGGTATGAAATTAGAAACTGATGAAATTGCTCAAGACCCTCCGTCATAAATCATAATGAAATCACATATTATTGTAGCGTGGACAGATTGCTATAGGAGGAAAATGGACTGCGGACGGTGGTCGTGCCGTTCAATTGATGAAATTACATCATAATGAAATCACAAATTATTCATGCCGTTCAAATGATGAACTTACTCACATGTGTCGTCTCATTCTTCAGGTATGGAAATTGGAAGTTATCGTCTCGTTCTTCAGGTTGTGGAAACTTTCTACTACTCGTGAGCTGTCTTGCCAGATCTAAAATGGCTTCGAGCATCCGGCTTCACCACTGTTGCCTGCTCTTTCCTTCTTCAGCACTTCCCGATCAACAACAGACCCGATCTTCACGTATCGCGGCAGTGGTCGACGACCTTGGATCTTGCAAGCTGGAACTATAAAATTGCGCACCAGATCATTCATCAATGATGCTCGAATGAAGCTGAAATCCTTCCTTCATGGCCGATTTTTATTATACTATTATGTGGGTGTGTTGTTTGATTTTCTCCGTGGGTGTGCTCTGAAGAAGAAGAGCAGAAGAAGAGTGACGGCAAATGAAGATAAGGGTTTTATTTAGGGCAAACATGTTACTTTTATCCTAGTTATTCAGTTAACCATGGTAAGGTATATTATTTTTTTAATAGTTACATAGTCATCGGTTCGGTTCGGTTCATAGCCAGTTTGGAAATCTTGTGTCACACCCCCGACCCGAAGGCAGACCTACACATATTATTTTCAAATAGGGTTAATTACACACGGCATCTTTGATATTTACCCCAAACTACACAGGGACCCCCTTATTTTTGAAAATTACACTCCGTTCCCCCAGGTTTGTACCCGTATTTCACGGAGCCCCACAAAATTGACGAGGACCCTAACTCCGTCTAAAGATTTCCTGACACCTTATTTTTTGGATTTTTCATCCCCAAACTGGCCTTCATTTTTGAAAAATCATCAACGGGGACGGCGTAAACTTGGTCATCGCCTTGGTCCCCTCAGAAACAGCGTGCTTGGCCAATTCACCAGGAAGCACAAGCCTAACATCGGTCTGGATCTCGCGGGAGGTGATGGTAGGCTTCTTGTTGTACCTAGCGAGCCTGGAAGACTCATGGGCCAGCTTCTCGAAGATGTCGTTGATGAAGCTGTTCACTATCCCATGGCCTTGCTCGAGATCCCTATGTCCGGGTGGACCTGTTTCAAGACCTTAAAGATGTAGATCTTATAGGTCTCGACCGACTTCTTGGACCTCTTCTTCTTTTTGTCTCCGGCAGCGGCGGAGCTGGCCTTCTTGGGGAGCTTCTTGCTGGCCTTGGGCTTCTTCTCGGCGGGGGCCTTCTCAGCGACGGTGGGCTTTTTCTCCTCCGCCGGCTTCTTCTCCGGCGATGGACTCCGGCATCGCCTACAGTGTACACGGCGTCGTAACCACCACCGCATGGGATTTATCATCGGCGTCATCTCGTGGTCAACCACCCCTCATTCTCCGGCCACGCCCCTCACCGAAAGTACCGTGCACCACTGCGACACCGAACACCACACAGCTTCATCACCGGTGAACCCAAAGCCGTATGCCTGACACCGTTGCCCTCCATTGGAAGCACCACTCGCCGCAACCTCCAAACAGCCATGGAATCACTATTGTCAGCAACGTATCCGGTCCCCGATGGCCGATTCTGGCCAGTGTCATCACCTAACAATTCACTGGTCAATCAAAAAACTTTGAGATTCATTCCATTTTCATGAATCAAGGAAATAACAAGAATTACCGGTCCCCAATGCTTCATATATCTCTCTCTCCCCCTCCATCAGAACAAAATTCGCCTATCGGCAATGGCGATCTACACTCCCCCTTTTTCCTCCAAAAAGTCAACCGACGACGGTTATAGATCGGTGCCTGACTGCAACATTTTTTTTTTGACTTGATGTATGTAGCCAAGAGTGAAGAGCCAGACATCTCAGTCCCTCCAAAATCCAAGACGTTACTGTGTAGTTAATATAAAAGGGTAAAAATGTCTTTTTGCGTCCTACAGTTAACATCGTCAAAGAAATGGAGCGGAGTGTAATTTTCAAAGATAGGGGGGTCCGTGTGTAATTTAGGGCAAACCTCAGGGGTGCCGTATGTAATTAACCCTTTAAAATATTCCTACTTACGAGAAATATAATATCTAAAACATTTTGCAAAGACATAACCTCGACAAGGTAATCAGAGCTCTAAACATATCACAATCAAAAGCTAGCATTCATTATGAATGTCTAATAAATACAGCAAAAGTCTGATAACAATAGTCACTACCAAACTTTGGGGTTCTCAGAAGTCATTTATCAAAACTATTACAACTATCTTATTTTCAAGTCACTAAAGGGAATCTAAAATTAAAGAACAACTCCAAGCTCATGCATATGGCTACCTCATCTACCGGTGTCTTAGCTCAATTATCTGAAATGGGAGGAGAAGGGGGGTGAGCACAAAGCCCAGTAAAGATCACACGCACACACCCACGGAGTACAACTCATGTATCCAATAATACATAGTTGAGTCAAACTAAAAAAATGAAAACTAAAGTGCAAAGACGATAATTAAGCCTGGCACGACGAATCTCATTTCGGGGTATTAAGCCAACAAAGGTCGAACCAAAGTCAAAGTTAAAGGAACACATTCGAATAATTGAGCTAATAATCGAATACGATACGATCACATAATACGTGACTGTAAAGCACGTTAACCTAAATACGTGAAGGTTCTAAGTTTCAAGTTTGCATACCGGTAGCAATTGCCATATCATGTCATGGCATCACGTTAACCTAAGCACGTGAAAGTTCTAAACATTAGCTCAATTCAAAATGGTCCAATACACATCAAAATATTTCAAAGACATATATGGGTCACAATGTATCGAAACTCTGAATTTAAAAAAAATAATGACTTAATAATTTCAGAAAATACTCGATATTAGACTGAAATTGAAGAGAACAGAGAGACAAAATCAACGAAAGTAGAGTCGCTTAAATCTTAGTTCGTATGACCGAGAAATTGTGAAATAACAAAAATTTTGGCAAAAACTTTAACAAAAGAAAGTGCATTATTAGCAAAGTTACATGTGACACATGCACAATGCTCACACGGCCAAAGATGGCTGAATATGTGCTGTCCTTTGCCACTGAAAGGACGACTGGTTGACCAGGAAAAAAGAAGCCAGTTGCTTTACAGGCAACCGTACACCGAAGCGACAAACGAAACAAAAACAATTACCGTAATCAAGATACGATCAATGGGACGGTAACCAAAATTCAGAGTAATTTTTATTCATGATATAATTATCATAAATACGATATAGAAAATCGTCACAAGAAGGGGTATTATGAGTATAACATTTACCTCAATTCACGCTACAAGATTCTCAAAGTTGTGTAACCTTCCGAAAGTATCAAACCTAATTAATAAAATTAAGGATTAATTACACACGGCACCGCTGAGGTTTGCCCTAAATTACACACGGACTCCCCTATCTTTGAAAATTACACTTCGCTCCATTTCTTTGACGGTGTTAACGGTAGAACTCAAAAAGACATTTTTACCCTTGTATATTAACTACACAGTATCGTCTTGGATTTTGGAGGGACTGAGATGTCTGGCTCTTCACTCTTGGTTACAGACATCAAGTCAAAAAAAATGTTGCAGTCAGGCATCGATCTATAGCCGTCGTCAGTTGAGTTTTTGGAGGAAAAAGGGGGAGTGTAGATCGCCATCGTCGATAGGCAAATTTTGTTCTGATCGGAGGGGGAGAGAGAGAGATATGAAGCATTGGGGACCGGTAATTCTTGTTATTTCCTTGATTCATGAAAATGGAATGAATCTCAAAGTTTTTCGATTGACCAGTGAATTGTTAGGTGATGACACTGGCCAGAATCGACCATCGGGGACCGGATACGCTGCCGACAGTAGTGATTCCATGGCTGTTTGGAGGTTGCGGCGGGCAGTGCTTCCAATTGAGGGTGACGGTGTCAAGCATACGGCTTTGGGTTCACCGGTGATGAAGTCGTGTGGTGTTCGGTGTCGCAGTGGTGCGCGGGGGTGTTGGGCGGTACTTCCGGTGAGGGGCGTGGCCAGAGAATGAGGGGTGGTTGACCACGAGATGGCGATCCTGTGTGGTGGTGGCTGCGACGCGGTGGTCGCCGCTGTTGTGTCATGGTGTACACTATAGGCGACGCCGGAGAAGAAGTCGGCGGGAGGAGAAGAAGCCCACCGTCGCCGAGAAGGCCCCAGCCGAGAAGAAGTCCAAGGCCAGCAAGAAGCTCCCCAAGGAGGCCGGCTCCGTCGCTGCCAGAGACAAAAAGAAGAAGAGGTCCAAGAAGTCCGTCGAGACCTACAAGATCTACATCTTCAAGATCTACATCTTCAAGGTCTTGAAGCAGGTCCACCTAGACATAGGGATCTTGCGCAAGGCCATGGGGATAATGAACAGCTTCATCAACGACATCTTCGAGAAGCTGGCCCAGGAGTCTTCCAGGCTCGCCAGGTACAACAAGAAGCCCACCATCACCTCCCGTGAGATCCATACCGCTGTTAGGCTTATGCTTCCTGGTGAATTGGCCAAGCACGCCATTTCTGAGGGGACCAAGGCGGTGACCAAGTTTATGTCGTTCCCGGTGAATCCTCAAAGGTTGACGATTTTTCAAGAAAGGGAGGGCAGTTTGGGGATGAAAAATCCAAAAAATAAGGTGTCAGGGAATCTTTAGACGGAGTTAGGGTTCTTGTCAATTTTGTGGGGCTCCGTGAAATGCGGGTACAAACCTAGGGGAGCGGAGTGTAATTTTCAAATATAGAGGGGTCCATGTGTAGTTTAGGGTAAACCTCAGGGGTGCCGTGTGTAATTAACCATAAAGTCAACAACTAAAATTAAAATCTTCAAATCAATTGTATTTTGATTAAGGTTTAGGATCGATCACTTACCAGTTGTGAGTAGAAGGTTGAAATCCTCAAGCCCTAATTTTCTCTTTCTTCTCCTCTCTCTGAAAGACCCAAACTCAATTTATCGATAAAACACAACCTAATCAGTCTTTTTATTTCTCTAAACTTGGTAAATAAATCCAAAGGCCCCTAAAGATATGTTACTTATTCAAAAGGAATTCCAAAATATTATTAAAATTTTAAAAGTAGCCTAAGAATTAAAATAATTAACTATATATAATTTGGGGTCTTACATCCTGAACCGTGAATCGAATCGAACCGAACCGGTCTCGGTTTGAAAATCTCAATCCAAACCGTTCAAGTTTATCAACGGTTCGAATTCGATCGGTCCAGTTTCATCGGTTTGAACGGTTCGGATCAGTTTTATCGGTTCGCTGCTCACCCCTAATATTGACACTTGTACAAAGAGGACGGTCCCACGACAGAAAACTACAAGCTCCTCCAATGCGAGCTAAAGAATCTCATCTCCAAGGATTACTTGAAACATTTCGTCAAGGCCAACAATCGCAAACAAAATAGCAAATGCGAAAATCAGAAGAGGCAAGAAGAAGCTCCCCCGGAGTATTCTTCCTATGATCAACACCATCTTCACCAGAACCTAGCTCTGACAGGTTACCTAGATCTGACGGGTTATCTCACAACTCATGCAAGGCCTACTCTTGTCAAGTCAATCTTACACAAGGTCCTGCGAAGTGGCTCAAAACCTCCCTCGGTTTTAATGACTCAGATCTTGGTGGAAGTGTTTTTTCCACATGATAACGCTCTGGTCATCACCTTGTAGATCGATGCCTACTTAATCAAGCACATTTTGGTTAATACGGGCAGCTCGGCCGACTTCATCTTCAACGAAGCCGATGAAATATTGCTTCACGGAAGCCTTTATGCTAGTGGAAGGCCTTATCTTGCTCACAGTCGTTGCTGGCGTGGCCCCTGTCCAAACCACCCAAACAATGGAGTTCATCATAGTCAAGTTGAAGTCCTTTTATGACGGAATTCTCAGAAGAAATGGGCTTAACAAATTGCAAGCAGTGGCTTCAACCCTTCATTTGGCAATGAGATTCCTCACGCCCAATGGCATTGGCCAAGTGAGAGGAGATCAGGCTTTAGCAGGCAAGTGCTACCTAGCGTCTTGTAAAAGTGAAGAAACCTTGGCCATTGAATACAATAGAGATGAACACATGATGCAGCGCCCCGAACCAGCTGAACAACTCGTCGCCATATGGTTGGAAGAAAGGGACATTGAGCAGCAATTGCACATCGGCTCCTCTATGGAACCAACCATGCGCAATGAGCGCGGTGGACATCTTTACATGGAGCGCGGAAAACATGCCGGTCATAGACCCTTCTGTGGTCGTTCATCGCCAAGCATAAACCAATCAAACTGAAGAAACGCCCATTTGCGCCCAAACGACAAGTCATCATTAAAGAAAAAGTCGACAACCTTTTGGATGTCGATTTCATCCGAGAGATTGACTATCCGAATTGGGTGGCCAACGACGTGATTATGCCCAAGCCTAGCGACAAATGGCACATCTTCATCGACTACACCGACCTAAATAAGGCATGACTCAATGATAGTTATCCCCTCACGTGCATCGATATCCTTATCAACATAACTTTTAGACTTGAGCTCATAAGCTTCATGGGCGCTTTCTCTGAATATAACTAGATTTGCATGCAAGAAGGCGACGACCTAAGACGACAATTATCACCAACCAAGGACTCTTATGCTATATACTTATGCCCTTCGGCCTTAAAAATGCAGGGTGATTTATTAGAGGTTGTTCGACAAGATATGCAAGCCGCTAGTTGGGAAGAACATGGAGGTACACATCAACAACATGCTCCTCAAGAGTCTCCGTGCCAAAAATAACATAGCAGATCTAGAAGGCTACTTCACACTTTTGCACAAGTATCGTATGCCCCTTAACCTGGTGGAATGTGCCTTTGGAGTCTCTTCGGGCAAATTTCTTGGTTTTATGGTCTCCCATCGAGGCATTGAGCAAACCCCAAAAAGATCAAGGTCGTTTAAGACATGGCCGCACCACGCAATATTAAGGAAGTATATGTACATCTGGACACATAGCGGCCCTAAGTCGATTTCTCTCTAGGTTAGCCAAAAAATGTTTGCCATTTTTTAAAGCCTTAAAAGGACTGAAGAACTTTGAAAGATAGCCAAGTTCAAGCCTCAGTTGACACCTTAAAAAATGACTTGACTTCTCCCTCACTCTTGTCCAAGCCGATCATTGCAAAAGAATTATTTCTTTATCTAGCCATCACAGACTCTGCCATTGGCATTATCCTCATTCAGAGGCATGATTGTATAAAGCTCCCCATCTACTATGTTAGCAAGGTCCTTGAAGAAGCTGAGCTATGTTGTCCGAGTACAGAAAAGCTTGCCTTTACACTCCTAATTGCGGCATGCAAGCTTCGACCATAATTCTAGTCGCATTCACATCACCGTGTTCCGAGATAAACCCCTTCTCGGATATTACACAAGCCTAAACTTTCCAGATGACTAATGGCATGGTTCGTAGAACTTGGCGAGTTTGATACCATTACAAGCCTCGCCTTTCTTTCAAGGGCCAAGCCCTCGCAGACTTCATCGTCGGGTGCACTTTCCATGTAGAAGGTGAAGCTCCATCCAACAATGCTCCAACAGAAAAATTATGTACTTCTTGGATGTTGTATGTGGACAGATCTTCCAACACCAGTGGAAACGGAGCAGGACTCATCCTCAAAGGCCTAACAGCCTCGCCAGTGGGTATGCCCTCCCGCTTTGGCTTCCCAGCCTCGAATAATGAAGCTGAATACGAGGCCTTATAACAGGAATGCATATGGCCAAAGCTATACGACCAGAGTCCCTTCAGGCCTACAGCAACCCCAAACTTGCCATCAAGCAACTAACCGGATATTACGAAGCCCATGACTCCAAAATGGCTAAATACCTCAACAAAGCCAATGACATTCTTTACAAGCGATAGTTCACGCTACCATTTCTTTGCTACCTCACACCCTTCGAGAGGTACATGAAGGGATTCCCGGATAGCACCTAGGAGAGCTTGCACTCGCACATAAAGTCCTTCGTCAATGGTCTGACCAACCATGAAACAGGACACCTTGGACTAAACCAAGCGATATGACCCTTGTCAATGCTTTTCTTCTATCCCTCAACAGGCACTAGCACCGTTGGTCTAACTCAGCAGCCTTATACCCTTCGCAATATGGGGCATGGACATCCTGGGCCCATTTCCTCCAGCTTCAAGGCAACGCAAGTTCGTGATTGTCGCAATTGACTATTTCACCAAATGTGTAAAACCTAAAGCGTTAGCCACCATTACTGAAAGGAAGTGTGAGGGCTTCTTCTGGCAAGCCTAAGAAAAAGATCATCTATTATGATGTATGGCAGTTGTAACTGAAAAATCTTTGCTGAATGTTTCTAATGACAATAAAAAATGTCGTTATAGTGACAAAACTCTTTTAGCCACAAAATGTTGTTCCTAAAGCTTTTACCATACTTTTGCATAACTGCAGAGGATCTTAATTCAGTAAAAGATAGTTCAAAGCAAAGTCCATTATTCTACCCATCAATCCAAACTGCTTTACGGAAAAATCATAGCGACGTTTGATAGGTCTTTAGGTACTATTTACCCGCAAGACGAACATAAGAACTGAGGAAAGGTTATAAGAAAGTCTCCTTGAACAAGCAGAACATCACTCAAAACTCATTCGTATGTTTTGTGATCTTGGCCTATCTCTATGAAGGTAGGTAGTGACAAGACGAGGTAAACCCGCGTCCAACTTGTTGGGGGAGGCTTGAGCCTCATCTTGCCCCACGTTGGTTCGGCCCCCTAGTAAAAAGTTGGCGTTACCTCCTTGTAGTTTAGGAAGTTGCATTAACCTCGTCTACTCGTCTTACTTTACATAAACCAATCTTTAGCGACGTTTAGCTAAACGATGCATGACATTGTATCCGAGCTTAGCAACAGGTCCCAAGTTTTTCTAGAATTCCCCAAGGTTGAGAATGGTCACATATAACACCCCCCCCTGAGTAAAGGGGGCCAAAAGGCAAACTGCTACTACCATTAGCCATTATGTAAAATAAATGAGAATCTCCGCCCAACGGTCGAAAACTAGTCAGCAAAATAAAGCCCTCATGCTCCCTCCTCCAACGGTCCGCTGTCTCACCTCCTCTCTCTTCTGCAAAAACTGTTCGATCGCTGGTTGGCATAAAGCGGTTTACCCACACCATTGTACATCTTCAAATCTTCGCTACTTGTCCCAGTTTTTGAGTACTTCTCTTTACTAGGGGATAATGGAGGTAGCCGTGATTGATTGGAAATCATTGGACTCCAAGTTTGTCAAAGACGAGCTTTACGAGCACATAAGTGCACCTCAGTGGGTCGATTTGTCTGCTCCTGGTGTCTCTGTTGACGACGAAGCTTGGTTCTGCCGACCCGGTACGTGTGTGCGTGGGTTTGTGTTAAATCTTGTTCTTGATTTGGATGTTTATGTGACTTTTGTTGTTTCAGATTGCAAGCATCCCAAGGTATACGAAGATTTCCTCAATCAGACACCACCCTCCAAATCCAAGGTTCCGATTTTCTCAGCTTTCTTGATTTACGGGCAGTTTTCTTTTGTCTGGTAACTGTTAAAATATTTGAGAATTAATTTAATATTCACCTCAGATTTTGCATACCCACTTGGAAATTTTTACCATATATGGACAATTAGGGGATCCTCAAGGTTCTTACTTCTATTTTCTTGTTTGCTTTCGAAGAAAATGTGGGAAAGAAGAAAGTTTTCTCCTAAACAACTATTTGCACTGTACTTATCGAGGCAGCTAGGGGATGCATGAGTACAGTTTTGTTGTACTTCAAATTGCATTCCCTGCTGCCAAACAGCGGAAAAGTTGGCGTTTACTTGTAATTCAGTTTGCTTTCCATGCTACCAGACAGTAGACTTCTAATTTTTAGCTTTATCTTCTACTGATGTCCTTGATGATCCTTGTTTTGTGAAGCTTCATAGGTCAATTAGTGTTTCTGGAAATCTCCCATTCGGTGATTGGAGCCAAAGGTATAAAGAAAACCCTAGCTTAGCTTTCACCAAAAATTAAATTCAACTTTTGGTTATGCAACATTTTAAGTTCCCCAACACTTTTTTAATATAGAGACGCAGCATTGAAGAAAAGAGGGTTCAATCAACCTAGAATGTCATTAAAGAAAAACGCTACATATGACAGACTAGTAGAAGATGGTGAGAATCAGAACCCTAATTTGTCAACGCCTCCGAATAACAAAAGTAGATTCTTGAAGCAAGCCGTCAAATCGAGCACAGAGAAGAAACAAGTTGATAGTTTCTTGCGGGAGGAGGAGAAACCGAGGCTGAAGAGTACGCTATCAGCGCGAAATCTGTTTGCAGGACGGGACATACTCAATCAAATTACAGATTTTTGCAGTGAGTTGAAGAGATTGGCAATGAGGGCGAAGGAGAGAGAGAATGTGGAAGAGAGTGCAAAGAAGACTCCCCTGGCTGTGAAACAGGAATTCAAGGAATATCCAGATGAGATCAGAGAGAAAGAGAGGAAGCCATTGCTTGACACGAGCAAAGAGAAATGTGAAGCAATAGAGAACAGCAGTGTCAAGGAGAAGCAGAGAAGAAAAAAGTAAGTATCTGGCCCTCCACGCGCACACACACACATTCTAACATCATAAGTATACCATAACTTAATTCAGTTGGACATTCAATTTTGATCAATCTTTCAAGGTGTTCATAGTTGATAATCAGTAGTCTAGGAATCTGTATAACACGACCAAATATGTAGTATGGTTGGAGACATAGATGTGTAATTACTTGATCATTTCATTTTGGTTTTCCTTCCAATTGATATTGGACATGGTTGGTTGTTGATCACTCATTCATTTTGCTATGTTGATAATCTTGCACTTCATGGAAAATGAATACTGGTTCGAGATTACTTCAATGCTAATCCTTAGTGTCCGAATAACATCAGAAACTGGTCAAGTTGACTGTAGAAAGTTCACGTGGTTTACATATTTACCTACAACATTTGTTGAAGCTAAGGTTTTTTAGCCACGAAATAGTGGGTTCAAATCTAATGTGAGTGCTTCGCTTAGCTCAAGAAGGTAAAGGTCTTATTCTATTCCGATTACGGAATAGCAGCCTTGGAGCTCGGAGCTTTAAATAATGTCAAAGTTGATATTTAGTTCTTCATTAAACAAACAGCAAAGTGCCACGTCCGCTGTGAAGTAGGTATTTTTTGTAGTGTTTCCTTTGAGAACCAATTAAGTACACAATAATGTTTGCTTTGCATAATTATTTGCAAGTTTTCTTACATTCTGGAAATGTCATTGCAGAAGATATGATGAGGCTGAGAACACTCCAATCTCGGTGGATTTAAAGAGCATAAGGCGCAAAGAACAGGAGAGCTTGTTGCAAATTCGAACTAATCCACCCTCTCCTCAATGTTTCTCAGCCAAACGTGTACCTTCCAAAGCCACCCCACCCAAGGCTTGCAGGTCCAGACCCCCGGTATGTACATGTTTTACTTTTTGAGAACATCCTTAATGGATTTTGTATGCTGATCCTTCACATCTTAGAAAATCCTCAATCAAAATCTCGAGTTTGCCAAGCGTGAAAGTTTGGGGTCCAGAGATGAGTTCGATATCTTTGAAGTAGTTGGTTGTACGTTGCCTACACATCGATGCCGGCCTAGTCTAACTGCATTTCCTCTTTGAATCTCCTTCCTTGCTGGATGGCAATCACAATCACACTCAAAGAAACAATCTTGTCACTCATGGTGATGCAAGTCCCAGTCCACATAGGAGAGATGACAATATAGTGCTTTTGTTTTCTATTTCGTAAATATAATTGTTTTTCACTCAAATTCCATAGTTTTGCTGATTACACTGCATAATGGATTGATGGGCTTATTAGGAGAGGGGAGTACTTCAAGAGCTGGAACAGAGCAACAAAGAAGTGAAAAAGGAGGAAGCAGGGGACAGAGGCAATCATGGAACAAATGTTTGTACCAATGCAGAAAGAGAAGCAAGAACCTTGGATGTTTTCTGGTTCTTGAAGCCCTGCACACTTTCCAGCTAAAGTGGCCACAGAGCAACTTGTCCGATGTTATTCTTTGATTCTTTATTCCATCCTCAAAACTTCTTTAGATCTTTGTCATTCTTTCTATTCATACATGTTTTATATAAGTCTTCTTTCAGTCCTCCTCCATGTATTATCGAGGATGACAAAGTGTAATCCAGCTGCACATCATTGTATGTACTCAAAATCTGGGGAAATAAGACAGACATACTTTCCATCCTCATCTTTTGGTCATGCTCAACCTATTTTTAGAAGAAGTCTCCTTGCTACTTTCCCTTGCAGTATATAGCATGTACAATGTGTTGTAGTTGTGTTACAGATCTCGACTGTGCTTGAGAGTCTTTCGTCAGTTGGATATAAGCATCGAATTGAGCTCAAAGCTAGAATTTTGGCGTGTCTTCTTGTCTAATGAAAACAGCTTGGCTAAGCCTATAAAGTACTCGGATTGGTTTGCTTACCATTTGGTATCTTTCGGGTAGATCGTCTAGACAGGGGCGGAGCCCAAGCATGACCAGGGGGGCCACCCCCCCCCCCCCCCCCCCCCCCCACCCCACCCCACCCCTAAAGTTTGAGAAAAAAAATTTAGTTTTTTAAAATAATAGGTAGTTATGTTTACAATATTTATTAAAATGTTACCATTTTAATTATTCAACGTATTAAATTTCATTTTGTAATGTTTTTTACTTTTTGTGCCACCAGCCGTCGTAATATTTATATTTCTCGTTCCTTTGTCTATCTTCATTCTTCCAAACTCTAAATCTCTAGATTTTAAAGTAAACACTAATATACCAAGGTTAGTTCATTTTTTTAATTTAAATTCTTATAATATGTTAACTTATACGTGACTATTGTCATCATACAATTGATATCGCACTAATAATACATATATACAATAAGAGTAAAGTTTCTAATTTGTTTTCGAGTAACTTTACAAGTTAAATAAATCACTATAAATAGTTAAATTATATGATTATTAGCCAAATTGAACAATCTATTTTGTATTTAACGTATTCGATCAATCGTGATGCGAATTTTTTATGTTAGCCGTTAATTTTTTTATATAACATTTTGGTCCTCCGGTTGAACTTCCTGGATCCGCCCCTGCGTCTAGAGCTCAAGCGCAATGATGTATAACCGGTGAGCTTTTACCAGCTTTGAAATGCGATTCCCGTCCAGAAAAGTGTCTAGATTGAACTAGAATCCATGACGTTGATGGAGCAGAAATACTCTCCGAGTTGAAATACAAAGAAAATGCTACCCCATAAAACGGCAATGGCAACGCTGTATGTCCGACCCCGGATAACGAATCTTTCTAAAGCGATCCTCGCTCTTGTGAGCGGATTTTCTCTATGATTTGACATCAAATAAGTGGCAACTTTGTGACCTACCGCATAAAATGGCAATGGCAACGCTGTATGTCCTAACCCCTGATTAGTGATTAATGAATCTTTCTAAAGTGATCCTCTCTCTTGTGAGTGGATTTTCTCTGTGCTTTGACGTCAAATACGTGTTGACTTTGTGACCGCTCTTACCCTCGCTCCTCCTCGAATTGTGCGAACCTCTTTCCTACCAGAGTTTGCCTAGTGCCATAAACGCTGCAATATCTTGTAAATCCATGAGATTTCCATGGAACTCCTGGTTCACACAAAATAGGACCATGGAAAATTACGCAACACCACCAAGACCAATCAACCTGAAAGTTCATCATCCACGGAAAAATAGGGAAGACGAGAATTTCCCCTCATCTTCCAAGAAAACGAATGAAAATAAATAGGGAAAAAAATCTTTGAAAAATTGAAATAGCACTCATGACACCCTTTAAATTAATTTGAAAGAGCACTCTTCATGTGCCTCAATTGCGTTGAACATAACAACTCAACCAGAACCAACACCTCAACTTACAAAACTGAAAAGCAAAAGCTAAGAGAAAGCAAAACACAGGTGGTTAAACTATTTACAAGCTGAGGAGAAAAAGTGGACAATCCGATCGATCCATCTGAGCTAAAAATCTACCTTGTGTTGCAAAGGAAACAGTTCAAGATCCTAGAACAAGCAAACCTCAGACGTGGGTAAAACCTAGTTGTGTACATACTCGACTCCCTGAACAAATCCTCCATGGTCGCAATGAACAGATTTAAGCTTCTCACCGGAGGGACGTACAGTGTCAAAGGAACCGCTGCGAAAGCCACCGCAAAGAACAAGTGCAACATCTCACCTGTGCCCAGATGGAGAAATACCAACCTCTTGTAGAATCTCAGAGAGAGAGTTTTAGAGTTTTCTGGATGAGAAAATTTTGGATTTTCGTGTGGGATAGATACATATATTATATAGTAAGAGTTGGCTGGTTGTAAATAAAGGGTGCGTGGTCACAAAGCTACTACATAGATCTAGCAAAAGTGTCCTTTTTCAGATTTAATGGTTGCCAACGGGGAAGAAATTACTTTGCCCGACACATGGGTTTTGGTCAGCCCATTGTTATCTCTACCCACCAGTCACTCGTTCTAGTGATTTGACCGGAGGGTATTCAATGTATTTAGGCTCTTTCATCTCATGGCTCATGGCTCACATTCATACACCTACACTAAGCTGATCCGGTTGACCAGTCCCTTTCACAATTTTTTGGTGACGATAAGTACCAAGCAGTTTTCTCCTAAATTTTGCATCTGCTTCCTTAGTCGCTCCCGTCACGGGATTGATATCGCCTTAAATTTTGTGTATGCTTCATTGGTTACTTTCTTCACGCGATTAGTATTGTAGCGATCTAAAATTTTATGTATGGTTGATGCGAGACTTGACATCTTTTCTCAGGCACAATATATAATAAGAAGTAATTCAATCGAGTCAAGAGAAGCGACGAGAAAGTGACCTAAATAGAACGGTATGGGTATATCTCTAATACTAAGTTGCAGCTTGATGTCTAAGTCAAAAATATTTTTAAGATTAGAAAAATCCCACAAGGTATAAGAATAATCACAAACTCTACATTTGGTCGACACTCTACTTGTCCTTGAATGATTGTTATAATCGTCAAACAAAAAAAAACTCTGCATTTGCATTCTGTGATCATCCAAAAGGCATCACCATCTACGTGAAGACAAATCATAGTAAACATGACTTTTGCAAGTCTGGTAGGTAAACTAATTGGTATGACATGTTATTATTGAATGATTGTTAATGATAGTGTCAACGTGTCTCAGTTTTTCTTTTTTCTTATTAAAAAAAACTTGTAGAAAAAATATTACATTTTGTTTAGGAAGTCAAATTCAACCCGACCAAATCAGCAGAGGGGACAATCGTTACCAACTTTCTCTTCAACAACTAAAAATTTGCTTGAAGGTTCCACGACATTCTCGCGTGACAAAGTTTGGCTTGGCCATTGCCTTGGACCATAGGCTGGTTAAGGTTTCCTGTCAAATTAAGGTAAATGGTTAATGATGTGATATGGTAGATCCGGTAAAGGATAACGTTCTGCAATGACCATTTGGTAATTATAATGAGTCACCCCCTTGTATGTCTAACAACGATAATAAAATTGGTAGTGACAAAAAAATTAATTAAAATTTTATTTTCATCCTTTTTATATGAGTTTTTCAACTAATTTTTATCGTCAAAAATAAAATTGAGTAATAATTGTTAGCTTTTAGCAACAAATGAAGATGAAAAATAGTATATGAAATGATTGAAATAATATGTCCCAACAACTAGTAATAATAGTGATTATACTAATCTGGTAGAGAATATTGGGATTCTCTAAACGATAGCAAAGTTTAAAGATTAAAGGGAATATATAGAGAATTAATCTTGACAAATATTAAAAATTAATGAAATTGCAAGATATAAATAACATTTCTAAGGGGATATGTCGACATTAGAAAGAGAAAAATATAAATTCTATTTAGTTGGTTGAACTTCAAATGATAAAAAAGAATTCAAATCAAATTGAATAAGAGAAAGTGAGAGTGAAAAAATGAATCCAAATCATTATTGTAAAGGTGAGTAAATAAAAAAAGCTTTTAGAAAGTCAAAATAAGAAAGTTCACGTGGCGATCTAGGAAAGTGTCTTATGGAAGTGGTGATGTGATCACTTTCTCTCAGCTTTGACTTTCATATGTATATAATTAAATTATATTTGGCAAAGAGTTGGTCGATAATGCTAAATTTGGTGTTTTAGAAAAGTGAATTTGGAAATTGGGGTCATCGAACAAGAAAGAATCAGAAAATAAACTTGAATGTAGTAAAAATGGTAACCCAAAAACAATTAAAAACCCTAAACAAGTGGTGAATAGGGATTGTAAAACTAATCACAGGCATATACCTCAATCGAACTAATATGCTAAGGACACAATCTCAAACAATTATAGAGCGATAAATAAAGAAATTGAGTTAGAGTAAACTTGACAAGAAAAACTAAATGGTTCGACATGAAATACTGTTAATTGTACAATAACTTCTTCAAATAAGTCACTTGAATAGCAAAGTATTAACACGTTGTTTAATTTGATTATCATTTTCTTTTTTGTTTTTGCATCTATGTTAATAAAAATAAAAGAAAATCAAAAAATTAAAACATGTACTATATTAACTTGTTTCAATAAAATGTTTAGAATAACCAAAATTTCAATAACTACCACATTAAAAACACAAAAACTATTTTTCGTTGTTTTATTATTTTCTCCACATTTGTAAGTCAAAGTGAGTGAGGTCATTTTTTAACAATATATTTGCAAATAATTGGTCAATGATGCTCAATTTGGTGTTTATAACTAAATTTGAAAGATGGTCGTTAAAAAAAGGAAAGAAAATCAACTTCAAAACAGTGAAATGGTAACCGGAACCATTAAGATACATTACAAGCATATATCTCAACTAAACCAATAAGAAAATTTAATCAATATTCTAACCACACAATGTCAAATAACAATTTATACAACAATAAGCAATTATATTTAGTTAGAGGTACATGACAATGATATTCAAATAGTTCAGCTCGAATACATTTAACTCTTCAAGCAAGTTCCTTGAATAGCCCTACAAAATACTAGAATAGACTACATGTGGGTCAATTCCTAGCCACCTAGTCCTTTAGTCCTAAATCCATACCAAAAATTAAGCTTTGACAACTTCAAAACTTGACAACCCCAAACTTTATTACAAGATGATAAATGATAATTTTCTTGTATAAATAAAACATTATATTGAAGAAATATGTGTGTAACTAAAACTCTAATCAATTGGGAGATGAGAAAATTGACTTCAATAATGCTCACTTCCGAATAAAGAATTCTCACAATGATGCTCTCTTTATCGATGTAAAATTGTGAAGATAAATGAACAAAAGTTTAGCATTTGAGTTTTAATGGTTCTATAGTATACGAAGGCTTAGAATATGATTTCCGTGGTGCATGATAAAGCCCCATTAACATGTCTGTAGGTTAGAAGATAGGGTATCCTATTGAACCAGTTTATCCTAGATTTACTATAGAATCACTATTGGAAGATCAAGCATGATTTTTTTCGCAAAATTAGTTGCTACTTTAAAATCAAAGATGTTACAGTCGATTGAATTCCTATTCTGGGAGAACACTGACACGATGCAATCTATTGAGCACAAGGTGTTTTAAGGTCATTTTGTTTCGTAGTCCAATACTAGTTATAATAAGACAAAAAGATACTCAAGTAACTTAGCCCTTGTAAGGTCGCTATCCATCGGTTAGTTGGGTTCATGGATGTCTATTACTGATTCAGAAAAACAGCCACACACACAACGCCAAGATTTAACGTTAAAAACCCTACAACTTGAAGGGAAAAACCATGGGAGAAACTCTGACGACTTCCACCATGTGATAGTGGGTTCACAATATTTTCTTCTCTTTATGTAACTAGAGGCTTATAATCATCAAGATAATAATCTTGGATCACAACAATAGCACCCAAAAGTGTTCTTCACCAAAGGTGGATTGCGAGTAGAAAATTAAGAAAGATCTCGCTGAATCTCTAATTGAAAAAGAGCCAAAATTGACCTGCATTCAAAAGCTTGAAATCCAATCACTGCTGTTAAGATACAAAAGCTATGTCTCAGGATTGCACTCCTTAAAATTCAAGTTAATTGGACCATGTTTGTCCCTTCAATGAACCCCTTGATCAAAGCTGCAAATTTTTACTCATTAGCATATTTTACTAGCCTATTCTTCTCAATTTTTCTCAGTCTCTCTTCTATTTATGCTTAAGAGAGTTAGTTCACTTCTCAAAGAAGCTAGTCAAAGATGCCATTTAACTTAATGGACTTCGTCATTCATTTGGGCTAAGCATCCAAGTGAGTTGTAACATTAATATGGTCATCTAAGAGGAATCCCGACACATTCGACGTATCCAATTATTTTGTATCATCTTTAAGATAGGAGGGAAATCAAATAGATACTACATATGCATATTTTCAAACGTGTCTTCATGATTGTTATTAAAATTAATAAAATAATCCTAAAGTGGGGAAGGGGGAATGGGGTGTTGACTTGGTGATTGTGATGATTTCAGACTTATCTTATCTAACATTAATCTGACAATATTATTAAAAAGAACATTTCAGGTTTTATCTTAATCAAATAGAGACACGACCTTGACATGGATGACAAAGACTTTGGACTTGATTAGACTCGGGATTTAAAGACTTGGACTACAATGAAGACGCAAGTTTTTGAAGTATATTTTTTTCTTTCTTCTTGTTAGCTTTTCTAAGTCCTTCTTAAAAAGATCTAACAAAAATTCTAGTAAAGAACTAAGAAGTAGATGAGTACAAGTTTAAGCTTCAGAATAAGAGAAATGAGTGTATAATGACTTGTGAAAGTATAAATTTCTCAAATGCAAGCTCACAATAAATGCTCTCTTGTATTGGACGAGAAAACATAGAAAACTAAGAGAGATTGAATAATTGCTTTGAGTTTTGAGTATATGCAAGATAAGAGGGATTTTGATGTAATGGATGAATCAAAACTATGTCCAAAATGAGTTTATATAGGTGTGAGAATTATTATGACCGTTCAGAAGTAGGTAGGGCATTAAATGCGCCAAACGGTAAACACAGTCGACTGTAATGCACAATTGTAGTCAACCTTATTCGCGAAGTAACTGTTGAAAATTTAAAATTTTCAATTGCAATCAACTGTATTCCAATGCAGTTGACTGTATAGGGCTAATGGAAGTTACTACAGTCGACTGTAAAACTCACTGCCCAACGTGCAGTCGACTGTATTCCTGAAAATGCAGTTTTTTCTATTTTCAAAGTATGAAAAAGTTTATGCATGCAAGGAAAACATATGGGCAATTTCTAAGTCACAGTCATGGATACTACCAACTCTCTATGTCTAGTTATAAAGTCTGGAATAATAGCATTGTACAAATGAATTAAAGTTTTCCATCTTTGAAGCGTTCTGTTGAGTGTCTTTGATCGATTTGCTCGTCTAATTGTTCGTTTGCATGAGTATGAGATTGTACCTAATGCTTCATGAATTCAATACATGTTAGACAACATAATCATATATGTTGGTTATCATCAAAATCAAATATAATTCGAAGTTAGCTAACCATAGGGCTAACAGTTATGTATATACTTATTAAGTATCCACTCAAAACAAACTCCAAAACATAATTGATATATTTCATTAAAATAAGATGTAAGCCTAAGCTAACCAAGCATAAGGTTAGCGTGACCCAAATGTCGCATAAATTACTTCATCCATTTCGTTTTTTTCTTTGACTTTTGGTATACTATAGAGTTGAATTTGAACATGTAATAATTGTCCTTGTCAAACAGTATTTATATAATTTATGGTCAATATTTGGTTTTATCTTACATCCACATGATCTTTGTGTTACATATTAGGGTTTTATTTCACTGAATCCTTTGAGGTTAGGGTATAATTACACGCGTGTCAATCGACGATGAGAAATATCAAATACGTCATTTGACTGAACGAAATACAAACGACTTTAACGAGTAAATACCCCTTTTTTTGTCTTGAGTTTTCCTTTCATCGTCTTCATTTTCTAACAGGAATATTCCACCCCTTGGTATGTCCCCCTCTCTTCCGGTCTTCACCCACCACTAATCACCAAACCTACATACAGCCGCATAACCACTAATCCCAGCAATCACAGTCGTACAACCACCAACCACTAACTCCAAAAATACATCCCACTGTCGCCCTGCCATCAGGCGAAACCCTCTCCTACCTCATCATCTCTTTGCTCTCCATCAAGTCTGTTGTCGACCACAATCACAACCACCTCAACAACATAGCCATAACCAACACGCACATGCACATACCCGCATATTTGCATACATGCACATACTTGTGCGTTGATGGCGGTGAGTTGAGGTGGTGGATACAGGGTCATGGAAGTGGTGGAGGCCATTTTGATGCGGTGGCGAGTGGTGATGAGGAGTAGCTATTAATCATGGTGGTGGTCATCTGATCCATCGGCACAATGAAGGTGGGGGCGCCTCGTGGTGAGCAACGGCCGTGATGCACCGCGATTGTAATAATGGTGGGCGATGGTCATGATATAGCAATCTGGGCGGCAACAATGCTGGTGCGGGGGAGAGGGGGAAGGATGTGCGGCAGCATGGCAATGTTAGTAGGGGGTCGTGCCTTGGAGATAAAAAATTGGGTGATGTGGTTATGAACAAGAATTGGATTTGTACACATACGGCCTTTAGGTTGACGTTTGGGTGGTTTAAGGGTTGATTTGAGGTGACGGTGGCCAATGATGGTGCTGCGGCAATGCTAGCATACAAAACGTTGTATTGACATTCTTAAAATATGCTATGCTGACATAACTTAAAAATGTATAAGGTACAAACGATATTATAACGTAAGGGTACATGTGCTACGAATCTTTAAGATTCTCTGGCATTATCCCTAAATATTAAGTGCTTCACATATATGAGACTTGTAGTTAGTATTTGCTACTTCTTTAATCAGTTAATATTGATTTCTATCATAGAAGTTTACACATAGTCAAGGGAGGACAAAAAATATAAACGAGTGGAACAATGCGGACTTTGTTATGAATATTAGATAATAAAATGAAAAACTCATAAGCGTGGTTAAAAGTATCCTATAGACACTAATACGAGTCTAACAAATCTTTGATGATCTTTGGAAAGATTATTAAGTAATACTCCACACCTTCTAATAAAAAATCTAGCGACAAGTTGAATATGGGCAGTATTATGCAAATATATGTACATGTTCACACAAAGGAAAGATGAGCTATCTGACTAAACACACATGGAATTTCAATAATAGATTGCAAAAGCACATGTGGTGAGAGTGAGTGAGAGCATAGACTACAAAACAAAAACTATGAAGGGGATGGGAGCCGAGATGAGTTACAAGTTACAACTTATCATACAACAAATGCAGGGATGCCATGGTTCTCTCGGTCTTACTTGGTGTCAAGCCCTATTAAGACGAATAATATATTTTAAATCTTAAAAAATGTTGAGACTATGCTCATAATATATTGGTGAACAATATTTCAGAAAAATAGCAAAATTGGGTTTTTCTTTAAAAAACTGATAAAAAGTAAAAAAAAAATTATAGAATACAAAATTGAAACATCGAAGTAGACTATCTAAATGTAGCTAAACGATACAAAAATGACTAGAGTTAGAGTAACTCATTCGCATAATATAGCAGTTTAACATAAAAAAAGACTGTTATGCCCTCGAAACACAACTTAAAACTTTTATTTTCAGCCACTTTTCTCTTTTCTCCCTCCCCGATCTCAACCACCTTACTCTTCTGATACCACTAGCGACACCATGAATCGCAAATGGATCCCAACTCACAAGTAAATATTTGGTGATAATTTAACACCATGTCACAGGCATATGCGGCGTTAGATTACAAGTAAAACCATGCCAACTAAGCATTATTTCAAAATAGTGGGGCTGCTAACTAGATTCCATTTTTAACATGTTTTACATCATTGGTTAACCTGAAAAAAAAGAAAGAAATATATGCCCATTTTCTTGACGATCGGTGGTGAAGCACTTTTGGAAAGTCAAATGGTGAAGGCAAGGGCAAGATGATGGAAAAGGCGATGTCGGAGCTGCCAACGTGCCGACAAGGGGGTAAGGTGGCCGGGATGGTGGATGGGATTAGAGGAAGGGGTAATTTCAGAATCAATTGAATTGATTTCTTTATTTTTCTTCTCTTTCATCTCATTGGGGGATGTACAGTGATGGATTGGGCGGATTTTGGGGTAGGGTGAGCCAAGGTCGGTGGTGGAAGACTTTGAAAGCGGTGGCCAGGTTGGAGGCGGATCCTCTGCTGTAGCTAGGGCTACAGCAGAGGTGCTGTAATGCGATTGTGGCCGTCGATCTTGATCCAACGCCTAAAAGATAGCCACGTTGGCTGAGGTCTAAAGCATTGTCATTTCCTGCTAACTCCACAACCTTACCCATTCTTTTCTTCACCATTTTAGAAATCTTCAGCTAAGATTTCAACAAACATTCAGAATAACCAAATTGTCTTGAAATCAAATCTCTTCGGTTTTCTTTCCGCTTCCAAGTAAAATCTGCTCCATGAGTCCATATCTAATCTATACTTTAATTTACAAGCTAAGGTTAATGCAAGAGTTCTCAAGGGCCAAACCAGAAGCAAAAGAAAGATTAGAGCTCAAACTTCTGCTTTTGTAGAAATCCCAAATGTACCTCTCTGCTTACCATCCTCTCCTTCTCCGAAACACTCATATCACCCTATCCCTGTAAAACCCATTTCAAAGATCTCTTATCCATCAACAAGTTTCACATTTTAGGATGAAACAAGAAATGAGAAATTTATGGATAAGAATTATGTGTCGAAATTCATTCTCACCGGCTGAAGAAGCGATGCCGGTGCTTGGACTTGGTCACAAGAACGAAGAAGATGAAGAGTTTGACACCGCCGTTATGTTTCTTTAGTGCTGAAGCTTCCAATTTCATCCTTTCGTCTCCTTGTGGATGTGGCACCTTTGTAGCTGTTGGATCAAGATTAACGGCCACGATTCGTGTTACAGCACCTCTACCGTAGCCCTGGCTACGACAGAGGATCCGTGTCCGGTGAGGTTGGGTGGGGATTTCGGGGGGTGGGCGTTATTGGATTTTGGGGTAGAGGGTGTCGCATGTGTATGGGTGTATGCGTGTCCCTGTGGGTGGGTGGGCAAAAACCCGTGTGTGTGGGAGAGAGGGGGGGGGGTTGTCATGGTGGTGTAACAGTTGTGGGCTACTGAGGGTGGTGCAGCCATGGTTGTGGGTGGCCGTGGGAATACAAATAATAAAGAGGCACTCGTGGTGGTCGGTAGTTCAGCCGTGGTGGTAACTGGTGAAGAGTGGGTGTGGTTGTTTAGTCTTCAATGGACTTGAGTGTAGAGAGAGACGATGAACAACCGATAGATATGGAGTCTCCATTTTAGTCAGAGTAAACAATGGATAAGAAGTTAGATATTTGTCCTACAACCTGCCATTAGTTGATACAATATTACTAATAAGGGCAAATTACACTTATATCCCTGAGGTTTGGGTATAATTACAGCCAAGGACAACAAGTTTCAAAATGTAACATTCCGTGACCAAACACTTTTAAAATGTATCAGCCGTGTCCATCCGTTAGGGTTCCATAAAAAAATTGTACTTTTTGTATGATGTCATCAATATGTATTTTTAAAATGACGATACTACCCCTTGTACTGTATATATTGAAAAATATTTGTTTATTATTATATATGATTTATTTATCAATTTTAGTTTTAGGATATTCTTGAAACCCTAATTTACAAATTTGGATATTCTTGAAACCCTAATTTGAAAATTAGGATTTTCTTGAAACCCTAATTTACAAATTAGGATTTTCTTGAAACCCTAATTTGCAAATTAGGATTTTCTTGAAACCCTAATTTGCTCTCTCTCCTATTGCCTGTGAATCTGAAGTCCTCGCCGGCCGTCGCCTCCCTCCCCCGTCCAAATGATTTAATTAGGGTTTCAAAATCAACCCTAATTTAAAAGTTAGGGTTTTGAAACCTTAAAATTAGGGTTTCAGAAACCTAATTTTGAAATTAGGGTTTCAGAACCCTAATTTTGAAATTAGGGTTTCAGAACCCTAATTTTGAAATTAGGGTTTCAGAACCCTAATTTTGAAATTAGGGTTTATCCACATCTGGAATCTTGCCGCCGGCAGCCCCAGCTCCCTCCCTCAACCCATGTCGCCGGTAACCCAAGCCCCCTCCCTTCCCCCAAACCCACGTCGTCGCTACCATTCCCTCAGCCCCTCATCGTCGCCGCCGTGACAGATCTTCACCTTCGCCGCAGATCTCCCATACAAGCGGAGTGGTTTCAGCCGGCGCGGTGAAGTTTCAGCCGGCGGAAAGGGGGTGCCGTGGCAATAAAAGGACTGGTTGCTGATCCGGGGTGGGCGGTGACGGGGAAGGGGGAAGTAGGCGGTGACGGGGTGACGAGGAAGGGGGAGGCAGATGGGGTGCGGCGCCGGGGAAGGGGAGGAAGAAGGGGCTGGTGGGTGACGGGGAAGGGGGAGGCAGGTGGGGTGCGGCGCCGGGGAAGGGGATGAAGAATGGGTGGGTGGGTGACGGGGAAGGGGGAGGCAGGCGTGGGTGGGTGACGGGGAAAGGGGATGCAGATGAGGGGGGGTGGGGGTTGGGGGGGGGGGGTTAAGAGTAAAGTAAAGATGAAATAAAGTCTTTTTTTTAATGAAGTAATGGCATTAAAAAAAATAAGGTTCTAACTCAGGGGCAATACAATCTTTTCATTAAAACCGTTAAGATTTTTAGGGTTCCGTTTGTCGATGGACATAAGTGTTACATTTTGAAACTTTGTGTCCTTGAGTGCAATTACCCCCAAACCTCATGGACATAGGTGTAATTAGCCATACTAATAATTTAATGCCATCGTGACGTGATGTTAGAGAACCAACGACCAGGATTCTGGGTTGGGCCCAAGCCCCAGTTTGGTGAAAACATATTCAGAGAGTGCC
Source organism: Escallonia rubra (assembly GCA_033065855.1). NCBI lineage: Eukaryota > Viridiplantae > Streptophyta > Magnoliopsida > Escalloniales > Escalloniaceae > Escallonia > Escallonia rubra. Next base: position 139,239 of record JAVXUO010000169.1, read on the forward strand.
CAAATTTGAGCCCGAGGCCCAATTCCGGTGAAAACGTTTTATCGGTTTCCCTCTAAAAAGGCTGCCGCGCTCTTGCTTAAATTATTTTCAAAGCCACTTGGGTAAAAAGGATCCCGAAATGTCACCACAGTAAATACGTAACAAATATTTACCGACAGTTTCATTCTCTCCCAATGGCGAAGCCGAAGAGACGGAGGAGAGTGCCGGAGGTGCTATGGAGGCTCTTCCAGAACCGCGCGCGCACCCTCGCCGACGCCATCACGTCCCTACTCCCACCTCCTCCATCCGAGGCGGAGTGCCGCTGCAAGGGGCGGCGGTGCCTCGGCTGTAGCGGCGGAGACGCTACGTCTTTCCTCCTCCGGCCGAAGGATCCCGCCGATTACCGCAGGCTTTTGACTCGCTGCTTCGTCGTCGTGTCCGATACTGCGCCTCCGCTCTCCGCCTTCTATCCCGACCGTCGTTGGCCCCAACTTGAGGTCTCCGTATATTGGTTGCTCCATTGTAGTTTTTTGTCCCTTTTACGTGCTAAGAATTCTTAAACCTAGATTTGATACATGTGGATATTGACCTTATCTGCTGTTTTTACCCTGTGACTTGTCAAAAGATACTTATTTAGTCTATGATTGATATATCAGTTCGATTTAATGGTTAGACGTACCAAAATTCTAGCATTGCCCAAAATGCCGAGGGGGAAAGTCAAACGAAATGGAGGGACTATTACGTTGTTGCATTTATATTTACATATCTCCCGACATATTCGTATTGCATTTTTTGGCGCGAAAATGTGTATAAATGGTTTTTTTTTGTTAAAATTGACCTGTGAATTTAATGACTTACTTCTCCTTCTCTATAAATATCTCTTAAATCAGTTGCACGAGTTTCTAATCTAGGGCTGTGAAACATCTCTGCGCTCTTTTTTCCTTTTTTGTGGTTTTGGTCTTCTAATTACTTTTCGATAGCTGTAATTTTTGTATGTGGGATGTTTATTGATCACATTATGAACTTTTTTTGGAGTTATGGTTTAATCGGTAAATTGATGGATACACTCCTCAGTGTATACAAACCCAGTGAATCTCTTATGTGGTACTATGACTGCATGAGTGTTAATTTCCAGAATTCAATAGGATACCTCTATGGCTCTCTCTATAGACTGCACTTCAGTAAGTACGATGACTGATAACATTACCACAGCCTCCAGCAGTGATTTAATATGATGAGTTTGATCTTCACATATACTCTTATTAGCAGTCAATTAAAACATGTCATGCAGTCCGGAGAAAGGACCTTTTTTTATTCTAGTTGATTGCTTGCTGGAGATTCTCTTTCTATGATTTACACATTCGTTAGTTTGTTTGGCATGCTGGTATTGATTTTACTTGGTAGTAAATGCGTAGCACTATTTCTTTGAACGTTTTAGAGAAATATCTTGCTTTTGAGAACCTGAGAATTCAAGCTGAAGTATATCCGGGAGAGATAAAAGAGAAAAACTCTATTTGTGGAGAGAAACACTATGCTTGAGCTGTTAACTCTATTTATGGAGAGAAACACTATGCTTGAGCTGTTATCCCGAGTGGGTCAAGTTGATTGATGTAAGACGAGCTACTCCCTGTAAAGCACCATTACAAGAAGTTATGGCAACGTCGAAATGCAACCGGTAAAGCTGCCTGCTTTTATCTCTGAAAGCCTTATGTCTTATCGGTTTAAAAAATTAGAGGTTGTGGGCGTTGTGAGTGAGAACTGGGAAAGAGTTGAAATGAGTTTGTTATCGAGTTTGCCTAGTCTTGTGTAGGACATCTCTTAGTTGCTCAACATTGAACCATACAACATTGTGGCCTTACTGCTGTTGTATACAAATTTTCCCTCTAAACTTGAGAGGAGTCTTAAGATCACACAACAATCAAGAAGCAGACCTGTACTTTACCAACCTTCTCTTACGCTGTGGGTAACATTCTCATCATTCTCTCCATCCTTGTCCAATATTGGTCCAAGATGCCTAAAAAGGCGACTCTCTTAGGTGCTTTGTCCATTCATATTTAATTCATCTAAAAATCACCTGCTAGTCTTCTCGTCCTGATTTTTCTTAGTTAGCTTGTCCGCAACCGAAGTAAAAAGATATGGGCTCAAAGCTTATCTTTTGTGAAGTTCAATCATAATTGGGATTGTTAAGCTGTGACCTGTGCAGACACATATGTGCGTCTAGTAGTTCGGGATTGTGAATAATCAAGAGGACGAGCCTTAGCAAAGGTAGACATTTTTCTGTACGCTCTCTTAAAGCTGATCTTTGGTGAAGCTTAATTGTAATTAACCATGGAAGTAAAAGGATACGGGTTTAAGGCTGGTCTTTTGTGAAGTCCAGCCGTAGAGGTATTGTTTAGTTTTGAGTTGTAACCTGTGTAGAATTAGTACACATGCGCTCAGGGAACACACACAAACTTATGTATGTATATGAGATTATAAATAACCAAGAGGGTGAGCCTTAGCAAAGGTAACCCTATTTCTATCCGCACTCTTATTAAGTTTTCGTATCTTGTATCGTACCTTGACATGATTAACCAAATTGTGCATCACCGGAAGCTTCTGAAGAAAACTGTTATGCTTTCAGATTGTTAGAAGGACCATTGAAATGATCTTGTCTGAGCAGCCCACATCTCGTAATGTGATATGCAGTGGTTACAATAAGGCAAGTACAGCTCATTTTACGAACTTCCATCCACGTGGTACATGAAGACAGTCAAAGCTTTATTCTGCTCGTTTTCAAGTTAGCTGCTTGAAATTCATGCGTTTTTACTTTCTTTTGAGTCTTCAACACTCTAAATATTGTTTCCATGACACAGATATTGTTTTTCTAATATTTGATTTGATGCTTAAATATACGTGGCAAAGCTCGCTGCTGTCACTTGTTCTTTGCTGAAGTTCTATCATTCATCTGGTCTATGTTTTTTGCTTAAAGTTTTGACTGCTAGATTTTGTAACGTCATTGATTGTAACTTTACTTTTACTGAGCATTTCACAACGGAAACAGTTGACCTTGTCATAAGAAGTTGGCTAGGAGGTTTACTACAGTAATTTTTCGCAATGTCTTTCATGGTAAGTGTAATCAAATATGAGTGTCTTTGTAGTTTAAGTTTAACCTGGGGCTGTAGAGTGTTTCCTGCTTGATTTGTGTTATAGTTGCACGAAGCCTGTGGAGAAAGCGTCTATGTAGGCAGTAGCTTGATTAACTAATAAATTTTGATTTTGAACATGTTTATATCATTTAAAATGTGCTTTTCTGTACTTATGCAATGAGCATGAAGCTCAAGCACTCATTCTCATTAGAGTCTGTTGGCACTTAAATTTCAATCCAAAAGTTATTTTGGATTCATACTGGACGGTTCGGACAAGACAAGTAGGTTTCGAACTTTATCGAAGTTCGAATCCACACCATTTGGATTGAAGATTAAATAAATGTGCACAAAGTTCGCTACCGATCGGTGGGCTGAAATTTGAAGGTTTTGTGGGCCTGACAAGGTTTCGAACCCCACTGAAGTTCGAACTCACGCATGTGGACTTGAAGATGGACTTCGTAAATCGATGGGCCATTGAGGTTTCGAACCCTTCCGACTTTACTTAAAAGTCCGAAGCCCAGACCCAAAAAGAAGGGTATTCATCACGTGGTTGAATTATCTTCTGGGGAGGATAAGCCAAATGGAGGAAGACTTAGCAGGAGAAACAACCTGATAAGCTTGAAAATATTCTTGTGGAAGCCTCTATAAAAGGAAGAGGCAAATCCTACGTAAGTTTGAAAAGAGTCACAGAGAGAGAAAATAGACTAAAAAAAGGGAGAAAAAATAGAAGATCTACAGAAACCTTCAAGCGCTATGGCTTACAAGTATAGGGTTCCAACCACCGGATGGTGGAAAACTTTGTAACTCAGAGGCTAATCCCTGCCCACAATAAAGTCTTGTTCGTCTCTTTATGGTTCATGTTGGTTTATTATTTAGTTTATCTGGAATTGGAGGTTTTCGTCGTTAGTTCGTTCGACGATGTAATTAACGATCTCACAGGTGTCTGATCGGAGACGGGATCCCCACAACCATAAAATAAACATCGACACAAAAACTCAGCGTCGATGGATGTTTGTTCGCATTCAATTTTTGATCGACCCTTTGTTCTTTAAGGTCTCAAAATCAGCACTAACAAAATCTGGCACCCCCAGTGGGACCTGTCTCTCCTCTCATCCCTAGATAACGAAACTAATATCTTTTCTCTTTCGATTGTTATGAAAAACATACTCGTTGCATTTTATGGCTTACAGGGACACAGAAGTCGTAATAACTCGACCGGAGTATGTTCTGATAATCAAGATGCCTTCTTCACCAGAGATCAGCCATCTGACCTTGTGGAAAGACGCCCTTCTCAGGGCGCCCACCCGAGAGGCCTCAGGGCGCTTTGTTTGACCTATCGTTTTGAGGATGGCATCACCTGTCCCACAAACCTCGGGACGCTTTGTGCGTCCTATGGTCTCAAGGGTAGCATCACTCGTCCAAGAAGCCTCGGGACGCTTTGTTCATCATGTCGTTGCAAAGGCAATGTCGCCGGCCCTAAGGGCCTCGGGACGCCGTCCGGCTCCTGTCGTCCCAAGGGTGCACCTATGGCACCTCCGGTTTGGAGGACTTTGGAATGTCACACTTGTCCCATGACCCTCGAATCTGCCCGTGCCGCAGGAAAAACCCTTCTAGAGAAGACAGCTGTGGACGTCAAAAGAATTACAGGAGGACTTGTTTGATCTGCCAGAAATTTTCTCTGGACGAGGAAGTTCACTAAAAAGGGTAAGCTTTCTTGCAACCGTAAAGGAAGCAAACGAATTGGCGGCAGTCACTGTAGCAGTGGCGACTGCTGAGCCTTATGAACATACAATTGTTCAGATAATGAACCAAGCCAAACGGGCGCGGGAAACTGCAATTGCAGCTAAAAATGCTGTCCTTTCAGAAATGAAACCTCGAGCAGAAAGACCAAAAAAAACGGTTCGACTCTTCGTGAGCCAGTTCAATCGTACCAACCTAAAGTCTTGATAAAAGAAGGGTCGGACGCTGGCAGCCCAAAACCAAGATACTCCGATTCGAATGCCAAACCTGAACCAAGTTGCAAGCATTCATCAATACTCGAATCTGAACTCCCACAAAGTTCATTTGAATCTTCATCAAGATTCAAACCTTTGCAAAGTTTCAAATTCGCGTCAAGACCCACATGCTCACCTTGGTACGATTAGAGGAAGCAATTATATGAAAGGACGTCATGTCAGAATGTGGCCAAGAAACGATGTACGATTATCAACCTATCAAGAGGAGTCGGATGATGATGGAGTGTTGCCTTCTTTGGCTGTTGAGGCTCGCCTTTCGACACCACCTGAATCATCTAATTCCCAAAAGAGAAGGCAAAAGAAGAAGAAGGTTAGAAAGAATGACTTTGGAGACTTCGTTGGAGTGAATGTTATAGCGGCCATTGAAAAGGCGCTGGGTACCGAAGAACAAGCCATCCCGAGAGAATCTCTAGTATTTGCTCTTGGCGAATCCGGATGAATCCGGATCAAAACCAGGATTCGCATGTGTGAAGGCCAGAGGTGATGACAGAGGGGGTAAAGACCAAGTTCCAGATGTGCTTGCCTCGGGAAAGCCGACTACTGGTAGGAAACAAGCTGCCGCGCTCAGATTAAGACATGTGACAAGATCCATGAGCCAAAGCATTCCTCTTGATAAAGATGGAGCGGTGCATAACAAGGTCATAAATCCGTTGTATGGGGCAGGCAATTCCATTTTCATAGAAGAGGACTTTCCAGAAGTAAACTCATCTCCGACGTCCTCCTCATCTTCTACTTCTGGCACTATAGTAGGAAAAATAAATGATAAAGGCAAACTGTATCAGTAATGATGGCTGGGAAAAGCCAAAATTCCCAGACAACTCAAGAACAGATTTTAAAGATGCAAGAACAATTGGAACAGAAGGAGGGTGAAATGGCAGTTATGTCTGCGAAAATGCAGGATCTCCGGGCTCAGCTTACAAATAAAGTTATTGGATCAGGAAATGTCCATACATTCGAATCTTCAATGAGACAGAAGGAGTCTATGGTATTGCCAGAGCTTGGGGCTTCAGGAAGTAAAGTACCTCCTGGAGGGGGTGGATATCCCTATGTGACCATGAACCCATTAAATGGCGCAATGAACCCGGCGCTAATGGCCATGATTGATGAAATGGTTCGAAATCAAGTTAAGAAAATTAGAGAAAAGGAAGATGAGGGCTTTTGAATGATAACAAAACAATACCCTTTATGGATAGATGCTGTGCCATTTCCTCCCAGTTTTTCTCAGCCAGATTTCAAGATGTTTGATGGAGTTGGAGATTCGAGGCAGCATGTGGCTTATTTCTTGTCTCGATGCAGACCTATAGCCCAGAACGAGGCTTTGTGTTTACAGTTTTTTGTCCCGTCATTAGAGGGACCAACTTTCACATGGTACGCCAATCTCTTTGAGGGCTCGATCCCAAATTGGGAGTCAATGGTAAAAGAATTCCTAAAGTAATTTTGCAACACTCAGACGAGTTGGAGTGCCAAAGCTGATAGATACCAAGCAGCGTGATAACGAACCTGTAACTGATTTCATCCCAAGGTGGAAAGCTCTTACGTTTGCTTGCAAAGAGAGGTTAATGCAGGACGAGTTGCTCAAAATGTGTAAGAACAACTTTTGACATGAGCTTTATGTTGCTCTAATGCCTCAAGATTTTGACGGATTTAATGACTTATGCACTAAGGCTCATGATATGGAGATGCATCCGAGCAAAAGAAGAGCCAGGGTGACTGATAAAATTGAATCCTCGATGACGGTAGTAGTGGAAGTTCGAAAGAAATCTCCTGTTGTAATTGGGGTTCGAAAACCCGAGGAAACCAAGAAAATGACCATGAAGGAAAGAATGGAAAAGAAGTACTCATTCTCGGATGATTTGGTGGAAGATTTTTTTGAAGATTTGTTGGAACAAGATCTGATCACCCTTCCAGAAGTTAAGCGACCCCATAAAGTTGGGAAGGAGGACCCAAAGTATTGTCCGTATCACCGTCTAATAAGTCATCACTTGAAGGAGTGCTTCATCTTGAAGGATAAAATCTAGGAACTTCTTGATTCGAACACCATTGAAATACCACCGCAAGAGAAGATAACTTTAAATCCAGTCACCACCACGGTTCAAGGATTATCTCTAAGTCCTATGAACAAGAAATCTGGTACGCCAGATGATGAACACAATGGGGAGTGGGTTGTCTGTGAGTCTAAATGAACCAGGAAAAAGAAAAGTGCCACTTCAAAGTCTCCGAATGTCGGCCATCGAAAGAGAAACTGAGGAAGTCCAAGGGTTCAAAAAAGAAGAGAACGACAGTGGGCATGAAGAGACAAATGGAGAAACAAAAGAAGAAGAAATCCCCAAAGAACCAACTCTAAAGACCTTGTCTCGGATGAGCTTCGCTCTCCGGTTACACTCAAGGAGTTCATGCCTCTTGAATTTTCAAGCTCCAGACGTACCATTTTTCTCTGATAAAGTAAACGAAGATGGGGAATTTTCAGCCAGATGCATGGTTGTAGTTATCATTAGTGACGACAAAGTGAGGAGGAGGTAACTGAAGGCAGTGCTTCTAATCCCATCTTCATCCATGACTCTCCGATCTATTGGTGGGATACCATGATAAATGAGTCGTTATATGTCGATGACTTGAATTATCCGTCAATATCATATTATAAGGACTCTGAAATTGAGAACTGGTTATCTTCCCCAAAGCACATTCTAGCCACTCCACCCAATTCACCTCAGTATTTTCCGACTTCACTGTTGGCTCCGGCAAGACATTCTCCAATGGTACCATCGGAATATTGTGGCTCCATAGATTTTGTCAAAAATAGAAAATTTGAATGCAAATCCAACGCTAAAGAGGTATGGAGCACCCGAAAAGGGCTGAGGTTTGAAAACTCCTTTGAGTCATGGGACCTTTCCGAGATGGACGAATATTGGATGCCCAAAAAGCCTAGTTTGTGTTATTCCTCCCTAGAGAACACTTATGATGAGGAAAATGTGTCAAGTAAGCATTGCACATGCCCCCCATGCTCACCGTGCTTCATACACTCTCCATGTAATGTCATCATGATTGACATTGACTTTACGGAGGGGCAGGTTCGAGTCGACAGTAATCCGAGTGATGATGAAAAGGCAAGGATCGAAGCTAGAAGAGAGAGGGGAGATCGGGCAAGTATAATGGTCTCTTTAAAAGAAGAAAGGTCAGATGCCCCCAAAAAATCACATAATAGAAACATCTTAGATCTTTAGACACCCTTTCCCTACATGGGTTGAAACGGTTCCATTCCCTAGGGATATCAAGTCCCTTTTTTCTTTATGTACTCTGGGGTTGGTTGCCCAAGAAGACACCTGATCCGATTTCTCGCCCAATGCGGAGACACAGTGAGGAGCCAAGCTCTGCTCCTACGACAATTTGCTCTCTTCTTAGATGGATATGCTGAAGATTGGTTTTTTAACCTCCCACCTAACTCATTGCCAGACTGGGACACATCGGCTGATCAATTTTATAGGAAGTTTTACGAGCCCAGGCCTATTGAGATCGAGATGTTGGAACCTTTGGAAATTGATAATATGTCGGTTCAATCGTATGATTTGACAGGAGGGACTACTGATGAGAAAATTGAGATCGCTTGAACTTCGAGTAATGGGGTCTTTAAGGCCTAGGAACTTGTTCCCTTCTTGGGTTGAACAAACCCCTTTTCCCGAAGGATACGAACTCCCAAACTTTGTTATCTATGAAGGTCATGGGGATCCCGAACGACATGTCCAGCGTTTCCTTAAGCAATGTGGAGAAACGGCCCAAAATCAGGCGTTATGCTTACGTCAATTCCCATTGTCCTTAGATGGAATCGCCTTTGATTGGTACTGTTCACTAGAAGGAATTATTATCTTGTCATGGGAAAGCATGAAGAAGGCTTTCATCGAGTCCATTGCATGTACAGACGAGACTCGAAATACCTAAGAATTACAATGATGACTTTCCTGGAAGAAGGGGACATCAAGGACGAGGGTGATGACAATGATGGCAGTTCCTCGGACGTCTGTGCAAATATGGTTCAGATCAGTGATGATTCCTAAGATACTCAAAACGTGGAGAAATCTATCGTTGAAGTCTACAGGACGTATCTAACTTACAAAAGAAGCCAACAAGACCGTCAGCAATCTTCTGAGACTTCCGCTTTGACCAGTCAAAAAAGACCTTCCTCCAAAGACAAGTCAAATACGTTGTTCTTGCACATCTTAAAAAAGTTCTTGCACTTTTAAGCATATATGATGCTCTAAAAATGTCACTGGAACTTTGAAGGTCGTTAGTATATACATTATCAAACCCAGAAGATTCTCAGGAGGAAGTAGATAAGAGAAGTGGAACGGAAACTAGGATCGCATGCGCAACAATGATCTTGTTCAATGACGATGACATGCATGTGGATGAACCAGACCACAATCGTCCGCTTTTTATCACTGGGTTTGTAAATAACACATAGATAAACCGAATTATGGTAGTTGAAGGATCCGCAGTTAACCTTTTGCCAAAAAGAAGTCTTATTACCCTTGGAGTTCGCTTTTTGCGCCTACAACTAAGTCACGCGCCCAATTGGGAAGGTGCACGTGAAGACCAAGTTTAATGATATTGAGGAAGTCACCGAGTTCTTGGTTATTGACGTTGACACTTCTTACAAAGCCCTGCTCGGACGACCATGGATGCCCGACAATGATGCAATTCCCTCGACTTATCATAAGTGCAAAAAGTACCCATTGCCTTCGTCCAGAAAACAAGGGAAGATAATTGCCGATAATGTTCCATTTAACGGAGTGGAAGCATACTATGTGGATGCTCGTTTTTACAAGTCAAAAGATAAGGAAAAGCTGACAAAGCAAACCCAAGGTAACCACAGAGGAACCGAAACCCCAACTAAGAGGTCATTGCGTTATGTTTTGAAGTCTGAATGAAGACCGGGGGCAAAAGCCTTAAAACCAATCGACCCGACGACAGAATTAAAGGGTGAGTTTAGTCTGCCATTGAGGAAGACAAAACGTACGCATGTTGATACTTACAGCAAGTTTGTGGTGCCTCCTAAAGAAAAGGGTTTGAAGCCTACATGGTTTCATGCAATGGGAGATATAGAGAGGAAGTTATCATAAGAATCTCCATCTGTTAAGGGAGAAGAAAGTCTTCCTCCAAAAGGCGCAGAATACAGTGCTAAAACCATCCGAATGTTGAGAAATGTTGGGTTGGATCCAGAAAAGGCAGGTGGCAAGGGTGTAGCTCGTTTTGATTTGGTACTAACATCAGAACAAAGAAAAGCCCTTCCCTCAAGGGATATAATCGAACACCATAGGGCTGGTTTAGGATTCCAAGATGATTGTTCTGTTAAGAATGTCGCTGTTTTTATGACGTGTAGAAGAAGCTTCACACGATATAATGGAAGATCACAAACAAGTTACATTGGAGGAGGCCAAAGTCGAATTCTCAGTAACAACTCGCTTTTTGACTCGCCAACTTTTGGATCGGTGGAAAGATGGAAGAATGAGATTGTGCAAGATTAACACGGTCTCTGTAAACATGACCAATGTCTGAGAAGGGTTAAGCTTTGAAAATGACTGGGAGATTCAACCTACACCTTCCGAATTCGAAGGAGGAGGACAAGCCACAGTTGACGAACTTCGGGAAGTGAAGTTGGGAGATGGTGAAGACAAAAGGCCTACGTACATAAGCGCTTGTCTCCCCGAAGTAGAAGCCCAAATATATGTTACCTTTTTGAAGGAGTACCAGGTTGTCTTCGCATGGAATTACAATGAAATGCCTGGTCTTGATCTAGACGTTGTGATACACAAGTTATCCGTTGATCCCAGCAAGCGGCCCGTCAAACAGCCACAAAGACGAACTCAATTGGAATTGACCAGGCAAATAGAAGCAGAAGTTGATAAGCTTATTTGGGCAGGTTTTATAAGGGAGGTTCAGTACCCAATTTGGTTGGCAAGCATAGTCCCTGTCAAGAAAAAGAACGGGCAAATTCGGGTTTGCATCGACTTTCGAGATCTCAATGAAGCTTTTCCAAAAGATGATTTCCCGCTGTCAATAACGGAACTACTAGTGTACGCAATTACGGGTTATGAAATTTTATCATTCATGGACGGATACTCGGGGTATAATCAAATCCGCACGGCTCCAGAAGATGAAGAGTTAACTGCATTTAGGATCCTAAAAGGCGTATACTGTTACAAAGTCATGCCATTCGACCTTAAGAGCGCCGGGGCTACGTACCAAAGGGCTATGACTGTCATTTTTTAGGATTCGCTCCATGATGTCGTAGAATGCTATGTTGACGACTTGGTTGTAAAGACGAAGAACAAAGAACATCATCTCGAAGACTTGGGAGGAAGATGTCAACCATTCTCAAAGTTGAAAATGAACCCATTAAAGTGCGCTTTTGGAGTTTCATCCATAAAGTTTTTGGGTTTTGTGGTCCGACATAGAGGAATCGAGATTGACCTACGAAGATTAAAGCAATTCTCGAGATGCCTCCACCAAGGAACCGACGCGAACTAAAAAGGCTATAGGGGAGGTTAGCATATATTAGGAGGTTCATCTCGAACTTGGCAGGAAGATGTCATCCCTTCTCAAAGTTGATGAAGAAGGGTATGCCACATTTCTATGGGATCAAGCATGTCAAAATGCTTTTGACAGCATAAAGGCATATCTTATAAGGCCTCATGTACTTCTGAGTCCAATTAAAGGAAAATCGTTGTTGTTATACACCATGGCTCTTGATGCCTCCCTAGGCGCACTTTTGGCTTAGCACAATGAAGACGAAAAGGAAAATGCCTTCTATTACTTAAGCCGGATGTTGGTTAGGCTTGAAATAAATTATTCGCCAATCGAGAAGACATGCTTAGCTCTCGTGTTTTCGTTGCAAAAACTCAGACATTACCTCTTGGATCATGAAATACAATTCATTTCAAGGACAGATCCGTTGAAGAATATACGATCTATAACTGTACTTTCGGGGAGGATTGCTAAATGGGCTGTTATCCTTCAACAATTTGCAATAGAGTATGTCACGAAGAAGGCGGTAAAAGGTCAAGCATTAACTAATTTCCTTGTGGCACATCCGATACCAGATGACTCTCCCTTGGCAATCGACTTACCAGACGAGGAGGTTATGCATATCAAAATCCAAAAAGAATGGGAAATGTACTTTGATGGAGCATCAAGGAGCCCTGACAGGCTGACGGCACAAAGCAAGAAACAAGCAAAAACAATAAATTAGGAATTGGTATTGTGTTTGTAACCCTGGAGGGTGCTCTTTTGCCATACTCTTTTGCTCTGTCAGAAGGTTGCTCGAATAACGAAGCCGAGTACGAGTCTGTGATTGCGGGACTTGAGCTAGCACTTCAAATTCTCATAATCGAATTGGCTAAATATGGTGATTTGCAGCTCTTTGTAAAGCAGTTAAGAGGAGAATATACGGTTAGGCAGACAAATCTCGTTCCCTAGCACGAGAGCAAATCAGTTGTTGTCTCAGTTTAAAAAAGTTCAGATTTTTCATGTTAAGCGAGGAGTCAATGCCCGGGTTGATTCATTGGCCGGTCTGGCCGCATCAATGACTCTCCCTGACGATAAGACAATCACGATCACTGTCGGGGGAAGAAGGGTTTCACAGCCCTTAAGTCAAGTCCCTCAAGTTTAGCTTGTTCTTATCATTAGCATGGTCGAAAATGTGGAAGATTGGCGGGAACCCCTCATAAATTATCTCTTGTATGGAAGGCTGCCGAAAGAAAAGGCAAAAAGGGCTGAAATCAGAAGTCGTGCTGTTAAATTCATCAGGTGTAAAGAAACTCTCTACAAGGGATCCTTGGACGGAGTGTACCGAAGATGTATTGCAAAGGGCGAAACCCAAGAAGTCATGAAAGAAGTGCATGTGTGTGCGGGGCCCATCAAAGTGGACCAAAGTTACAAATGTAGTTGAAATGACTTGGGTATCATTGGCCTACGATGATCTCGGACTGTATAGAATTTGCCAAAAGATGCCAGGTTTGCCAGCTCCACAGGGATTTTATTCATCAACCCCCAGAACCTTTGCATGTCACTACATGCTCATGGCCTTTCGCAGCATGGGGAATGGATGTAATTGGTGCCTTCGCAACTCCATCATCAGCCGAACATCGATACATTTTGGTCGGTACTGACTATTTTCCAAGTGGGCCGAGGCTGTACCTTTAAAAGATCATGCACAATTACTCCTCACGATATTATGTATCCACTAATGGCATAGTGGAAGCATTCAACAAGACTCTGTCGAAGATACTAAAGATAATGGTAGCCAAAAACAAAAGGAATTGTCACGAATAGCTATAAGAGGCACTATGGTCCTACCAGACTTCTTACAGGACTCCTACCCAAGCAACCCCGTATTCTCTGGTCTTTGGCGGTGAAGTTGTTTTACCGCCTGAAATTCAAATACCTTCATTACGGGTAGCTATTCAGGAGTCTTTGACAAATGAAGATAGCGCAAAGATAAGATTGGCGAAACTCGAAACATTCGATGAATGAAGGTTGTGTGCTCAGCAGAACTTGGAAATTTACCAGCAGAGGATGGCCAACGCCTTCAATAAAAATGTCAGACTTCACTCTTTTAAGAAAGGCGATCTAGTTCTCATGGTTCAAACGCCGATCATTGTCCCGAAGAACAAATGGCAAGTTAGAGCCTAAGTGGGAAGGACCTTATGTGGTGGAAAAAGTTTACTCCAGCGGTGCCTACTCACTACAATGGATGGTGAGAGAATCATTCCCCCGACAAATGCAAAATTCCTCAAGCACTACTACCCTTGAAAGTAAAGCCAACTAGGTCAATTGTATAAGGCAGTCTAGGCGGTACCAAACACCCTAACCACCAATGGCGTAGTACGTGGCTAAATTGCTGAAACGCCTCACCAAAGTCCACGGTGATAAATCATTGGATACTCTTGGCCCGCAAGAGTTTAATTTGTGAACGGCCCAACCTAAACTATCAAACACCTTAACCACCAATGGTGTAGTACATGGCTAAACTGTTGAAATGCCTCGCCAAAGTCCAAAGTGGTAAATCATCGGATACTCCTGGCCCGCAAGAGTATAAATTGTGTACGGCCTAACCACAAAAGCCTACTCCTGGCCCGCAAGAGTATAAACTGTGTATGGCTTTACAGAAGACACATGCTGTGCTCATTATAATAACAAATTATTACTCTAGAAACAAGATAAACAATGTAAAAGGCACACAAGCTGTCGAAAATTCACTACTCTAAAAAGTAAGAAAGTTAAGAAAATTTAAAAAGTATAAAAGCTAAACAAACAAAGAGGTCTAAGCAAATCACAAGAATGTATAACACTAGTCTCCTAGGGCAGCTCTTGCCTCATCAAGGGCACGTTTCAAAGAGTCTATAATAGAGAATTCTTCTGGTACGCATCGAGAGGGTGAACAGTAGCCTTTAAACTATTGCCGGATCGAGATAGCTCTTCTGATGTCTTAGACAAGTGAGCCTTTCGTGCCTGTTGATCAAGTAAGGACATCTTAGCTTCGATTTTCCCAGATTGTATCTCTATCCTGGATATATCCTTGGTCGACTGAGAGACGGCCTCAGAAGCCTCACGATAAGATTGGCTAACCCTTTCAAAGCCTGCCTTTGCCAGACCATGTTGCATCATCAGTTGTTGAAAGGAGCCGCCGTCAGCAGTAGCCTTTTCAAAATACGCCGAACACTTCGATGAAATTTTTCATTTCGGCATGAAGAGAGTGGTAGTCAACTTGCATAAAATCCAATAAGGCAAAGACTGTTCGCTTCGGCTATCATGCCCCTAATATCTGCTAGAGGCCATTCTTGGAGGCTATTAACCAAACCCTTCTGGATGGCTCGAACGGCCTCGTTGTATGCCTCCCCAAGCTTAGTAGCAGTTGCCTCTAGAGGCTTAGGGGTTGTCAACTCTTGAAGTACATCTTCCAAAGCCTCTCTTGAGTGAATATCCTCGCCCTCTACTAGTTCGACTAGTGGTTGAGCCATGGTCTCCTCGACAAGTTCTGCGATATATTGGTACCTTTGCTGAATATATTTCTACCTTTACTTCAAACTTATCAAGGGAAAGGTCCTTAGAAGGACTAGCTTGAGAGACTTAAAAAGTTCCCGTAACATCTTGGGAGGATGAGCCAGTGTTTGAAGGTAAACCATTGTCACCTACTGCATCAAAATTCGTGATTAATGGTAAGAACATAACTATCATGAGATCAAATGAAAGCCTAGGCTTTAAGATGTAAACAAATAGATATACCTCGAGGAGCATTCGGGAGTAAAGAAGGACGAGGAAGCTCAAAACTTGATGCCCGGAAAGTTACTTGAGGGGTAGGATCCCTTGGATTACTTATCGTCGGATTTTGTTCCCCAGAAAATGAAGACCTACCCGATTTTGATTTATTAACAGGCAAATCATTCGAAGTCGGGTCATAATCCAAATCTGGACCATCCAAGAAGATTTCATCACTTTTAACCTGAGAGTTAACTAAAGACTCTGAAGAAGCAGCTAAAGGCCCAAGGCCAGAAGTCTCTTGCCTAGTATCAATTATGTTCTCGATTCAAAGACGACTTAGGGCAGGGATGTCGTGACTTTCACCGCTAAACATTTGAACAATTCTCTCGTCATCGTCCATGAAGAGATTGTTTAGGAAAATCTTGAATTGCCACATGGGGGAAACCTTCACCATCACTGGATTAGAGGGAGTTCCAAAGCAGTGAGCACGATGATACTTCTTCGGGAAGGATTCGGACGAGGAAATAACATGAGCAGAACGTTCAGCTCTCACAATAGTTGCCTTGGGAAGTCCCTTTTCCTTCCAGAATTGATTAAAACCCGCAAATAGATCATCAAAACTAGGAGTAAAGTCCAGGCAGACATCATCCTCGAGCAAAGGAGGCATGTTTCTGTGATGATTTTTAACCTGCTGAGGACCAGCACGAGATTCCATATGAGAAATATAAGCCTTATATGCTGGGAGGTTTGTTCTAACTGTGCCGTCGACATTTTTTATCGGAGGAGTGGGACGTGAGCTTGGTCCAGACTTAATTATCCTCTTAAGTGAGTCTTGCTTGGGCTTTGGCTTTTTGGCCCTTTTCTTCTTTGCCTTATCCAGCAGACTACCATATCTATTGATAGAAGAAGACATAGTAGTCTGCAGGACTGCATAAGTAGAATCCACCCACCACTTTGCATAAGGCTCCGTCACCAAAGCTATCACGTCTCGATTTGGTAAATATATAATCATATCAGGTCCAGAGTGCGTCATTTTGTACCAATAAAAATAGAACTTTGCAGGCGTAAGATCCTTCTTTGGATCTTTTGAAGGTAGAGGGCATGTCTGAACAAAGCCACCTTGGCGGGCAAAGCGGGTAAAAGCGTACGATTCAACAATCAGCAGAACACCTGCTTTAAACGTCAAGATCCCAGAACACAATGAAGTCAAGTAGCTGAGGAGAAAGTCTGAGATTTTTTGCCGTTACTCGAAATTGTAATGGTCTGATCAAACGGTTCACTTTTGTCGTCAAGCCCACGGAACCGAACTTTATTATAGTAGCAAAAAATACCATCTACGTCTTTTGGGTGAAAGGTGGTAGGCTGCTGGTTTGCTATGTATGCCAAATAAGGCATGAAACCCCCGTTAAGTTTTGGACAAGTCACAGCTGGAAGTTGATGCGGATACGTCTTAGGGAAGTACATAGAAATCCATCCAAAAAGATATTGAAATGGCCCCTAGGTGCTTTCTTTCCCGAGCAAAGATGATGTTTAGGCAATCTTTCCAAGTATATGATACAAAGAAGCAAGTACTGGAATTGCTAGGCTGTACCTTATCCCTTCTGTGATTTTTTTGGCCATCACAAAAGTAGTAGGATGCATCTCCTTGGCAGGAAAAACAAAACTACTAAGCCAAGTAGCAAGAAACCCTGCCAAGTATCCTTTTGGTGAGATATTGGTTTTCCTCCGAAATCCCAAATTTTTGATAGGCCTTTTAAGCAGTTCAAAGCCATTTGAAGAGAGGTGGAAATGTGGGGAGCTCTATTGTATTCTCGATAAAGCACGAAAGCCAAGTCTTGAAACTTTTCTCGATAAAGCCAGAACATTCGTTTGCAAAGATATTGAATAATTCACGAGATGCTGCAGGGGTGGAAGCAGAGTACATGGTTTCGTTCAATGGCATGTACTCGTCATAAAACTCACCTAATATGGGGAGAATGCTAATCCTGTGAAGATCCCGTATGGAGATACCAAGTTCACCATAGATCGCGTGAAAGGTATTGATTTTCGGTGACCAACGCTCTATAAAACCTTTGAAAAGGTTGACGTTACGGTCATAGCCAAATTGGGACAAATAGACTGCCATATGAACCCTGGCTTTCTTTAGAATCGCCGAGAATGCACGAAGGATGTCATTCACTCAGAATGCCTAACCCCACTCCTGGAAGTACGGAGAGATACGACGAGTGCTGAAAGAGGGATGCCACAATAGGCCATCTGTCTTAATTTGTCTCAAAAGAACCTTGTAGTCTGAACGGCTTGCCGACTCATTCGATGGACGTAATAAAGGAGCATCCTTTAGCGCAAAGCCTTTCAAAATACCTCTTTCCGATATATTGCAACACTTTCAAACAACATGAAAAGTCAAGCTCGGAGTGTTGGGAGATGTAGGAAGCAACATCTTTGGCTGTCAGTACGTCATGAATAGAAGGTTGCCTAATGGCCTTTGGTCCAGATTTGTCCAGAACATCAGCTTCCATGCAACGGAGATTTTCGAACGACTTTTCGAGCTCCATGGGGTCTATATTTTTCTTTCGCTAAAAGATGAAAGTTCGAAACAAGGCAGTCACCGTAGACAAAAGCCTTTACTAGAAAGGACTAAGGCCGGAAATCCTCTCACAAGGTTCTCATTTCTTAGGCCATGACGGATTGGCCGGAGAAGCGCAACCCGACACGAGCCTCCCACTAAAGGAGGATGCCAGGGGCATAGATTCAAACGAATATGTCTTGCCTCCTCAAAAGGAGGTTGCCAATACAGTGTTCATATCCAAAATTCCTCTGATGAATATCCACCAAAGGACAAAAGTAAATGAGTCTTTGGAGCTAGGAGCATTGCGACAAAAGTCCTTTCAAGAAAGACCTAGGCCAAATCGAGCTTGGTGACGAAAGTCTTTTAGGTTTCGAACTTTATCAAAGTTCGAATCCACAACATTTGGATTGAAGATTAAATAAAGGTGCACAAGGTTCGCTACCAATCGGTGGGCTGAAATTTAAAGGTTTTGTGGGCCTGACAAGGTTTTGAACCCCACTAAAGTTCGAACTCACACACGTGGACTCGAAGATGGACTTCGTAAATCGATAGGCCATTGAGGTTTCGAACCCTTTAAGTTCGAACCACTCTGACTTTACTTAAAAGTCCAAAGCCCAGACCCAAAAAGAAGGGTATTCATCACGTGGTTGAATTATTTTCTGGGGAGGATATGCCAAATGGAGGAAGACTTATCAGGAGAAACAACCTGATAAGCTTGAAAAGATTCATATGGAAGCCTCTATAAAAAGAAGAGGCAAATCCTATGTGAAAGAGGGGAGGGAAGAGAAAAAGTTTGAAAAGAGTCACAGAGGGAGAGAAAAGAGACTAAAAAAAGAGAGAAAAAACAGAAGCTCTACAGAAACCTTCAAGCGCTATGGCTTACAGGTATAGGGTTCCAACCACCGGTTAGTGGAAAACTTTGTAACTCAGGGGTTAATCCCGCCCTCAATAAAGTTTTGTTCGTCTCTATACAGTTCATGTTGGTTTATTATTTAGTTTATCTAGAATCGGAGGTTTTCGTCGTTAGTTCGTTCGACAATGTAATTAATCATCTCAGATGTCTGATAGGAGACGGGATCCCCACTACCATAAAATAAACATCGACACAAAAACTCAAGCGTCGATGGATGTTTGTTCGCATTCGATTTTTGATCGACCCTTTGTTCTTTAAGGTCTCAAAATCAGCGCTAACAGAGTCAAATTACATGGTACGGGGAACTGTCATATGGCTTTGATGAAAAAAATACTAGAACTTGGATTAGTGAAAGATCTAGGATCTGTACCATGCCTCTACTTCTTTTTGTTTAGCTTAAAGTAAGCTCACATCTTAGCTTAAACGAGCTCCCAAAGAGTTTCTATGTGCGCAGAATCTAATCTTATAGAGATTCGTGCTCCTGGACTAGGTTTCTGCAGCTAAGATACAATTTGTTTGCCTTGGCTTTCACCTCCTCGTTGTTGCTTCTTATATCTCTTAACCGTCGAGTCATCATCCTTTCACGGAATAGATGAAAGATGGTGTCTACTTTTATTGTGATTACTTTTCACGAATTTTTTTTGGTTGACTGGCAATGGGAAGATCCTTTACTTTGTTTACTCAAGCTGCTTTGGATAGTAAACATTCCAATCCTGTCAGGACATTTAGAATAGGATACCAGTGTTGACCTGCTGTGTATAACATGAAACAAATTTTCCTGACTGATTGGTATTGTAGTGGTCAGCAATTGGTGGGGGGGGGGGGGGGGGGGCATATTCCAGATGCAACATGGAAGGAGAGTTGAATGCCTATAAAGACGAGATGCTAAAGGACGACTCCCAGGAACTTGTTTTGCAGTGAAAAATTAGACTTAAGCCGACGCACGGCAGCCTACCTAAAGCTAAGTTAGATTAATAACATTAAGAGGAATGTGCATGACTATGCTTTCACAGAATAGTTGAAACCCATGTCTACTTCTTCAGCGAGTAGTTTTCAAGGAATATCTTTTGGTTGTCAATGGGAAGAGCCTGCACTTTGAGCTGTTTCACACGGAAACATTTTTAGTGTCTAATCTTTTAAGAATTCTAACGTGTAGCACTGTAGCCATTCTATTTTCTTGACGTATGGTATTACGGTGCTGAGCAATGGAAGACAATGTTCCAGAGCAACACAGAACAAGAGATATATGCCTAGCAAGATTAGAAGGAAAGTACCAGAACAGCCTACCTGACGTCATGTTAGGCTAACAACATTAGAAGGAATATATTAAGTGCAAGGATCTGAATAGAATGACAGGTGGAGGCAAATGCATGCAACATTCTTTGACAAAGTCTAACCTGCGTTATTAAGTTAGCAGAAAAGGGCCCTGCTCAACGTGGCTGAGATATGCCTCTCCTTTTAGAAGCATTTTCTTCCTTTTTGGGGGATGTTTTACCAACCAGGGAGAAATGACTTTGATGTGCTGCACAGCTAAGTTAATAGCTGAGGAGAACGAGAGAATATGATTTGAAGACGATATGGCTATTTGGTGAGAGTTCGATATAATATGGTTTTTGGCAGATTGACCACGTGTATTTTCCTCAAACTCTATATTTTGCTGGCCGTTCTTAGATTTTAAGTGGGCTGCTGTGTTTGGTTCTTATTTTGGCAAGGTTTTACGGATTCATCTGACTTAAGATGGGTTACTTGGCCAGAAGGGTCTTTTCAGGCGTATTCATTGTCTTGCTGCACTGCATATAAGTGAAGATTTCTGTTTGCTTTATTGACATATTTCAGAATTACAACATGGAAGAGTTTTTCTTCTCTATTGGGGCATTCATGAAAGGAATTCCAGAGTAAATGGGACAGGCCTGTGTGTCGAACCTGCAGTTTGTGGAGTTTGTAGCCCTTCTCGTGGACTGTTAACTATATGTCCATGAGGAAAGTTGATTCTTGAGGGGTGTTTGCCACCATTTGTCTAAAACTAGATACGTCGCCCGAGCCTCACAGGGCACTTAAATTCGTTATGCTCTATGGCATCTGCCTGTTGTATTTCTGAAATCGAGTAGTTGTGAATCATTTCCATTCATCTGCAAAAATGCCAGTTTCATCGTGTCTTTCATGGCATACACGTACATAATCGTTTTAAACAGATTTTTAGTAATCACGACAGAAAATATAAATCATCAAAAAATAAAAAAAATTATTTTAACTGTTTGATGGAAGAACATTTCTTCTCTTATATCTTTGAATTTTTATCTGTGCGGTCTTCCTTTTGTCTCATATATATATATATATATATATGAGACAAAAGGAAGACCGCACGGATAAATTATTTCCATGCTATCTTGCAGTTTGTCTAAATTATTTCCATATTAATGTATTGAATCAACAAAGAGTGCCTAAGATAATGTGCAGCCCATGCATGCAGCGTATAGGAGAGGAATCTGGAGCAAATAATTTGCTGCAGAATCCGTTTTTAACCAGAGCCAAGAGACTCTTAATTCTTGAATTCCAAGAACTAATGGTTTAACCTCTGAACGTAAAGGTTTAATCCCTTGAAGTGCCGGTTATTCAACTTCAACCTAGATTAACTACCAATAAAAGGAGAAGCTCTCATCAATTGACGAGAAACTACTGTGCATTAGCATCTATTAGAAATGTTAATGTGCATTAACATGGTAAAAGATTGATGCCTTTCAGTGTGTAATATATGGGTGCATTCCATGGCGATTGGGGACTTCTTGCAAGTATTTTAAGTTCATTTTACACCAAACTAGACTTTTTTTGATGCAATTGAGCAGTTGTGAAGCCATTTTGCTCAAATACTTGGACAACAGTTATTCAATAATTTTATGGTTCTGAAATCCATTTTGGGGGAGTTATGCCGAATTTATTTGCCTGGATTATACTGGTCTTTCTGAGTTATTTAGGCATTCCCAAGTTGCCTATTGTCTATAGTCCTGTCTCTGCTGTTGATTTGCTGAGGAGTGGGGAGTCTGCTCTTGCAGTTGTTATCTTGATTAGCTCATAAGTTGAAGGACTGTGGGGAACCACATAGTACGTTTAATTAATGTTGGGATTAGGATTTCCAAGTTGATCTAGCTTCACTGCTAAAAGTTACTCGAGAAAAATAGAAAGCATGTTTAGTTTATCTGACAGCATATCCTCCAGAGGACCATTATGCAATCTCTGCATACACCAGTTGACTAATAAACCATATAGTGGGTTAGTAAGTTGAAGGTTTTGTTGCAGTGAGGCATA
The DNA here is from genome assembly GCA_033065855.1 of Escallonia rubra. Taxonomy (NCBI): domain Eukaryota; kingdom Viridiplantae; phylum Streptophyta; class Magnoliopsida; order Escalloniales; family Escalloniaceae; genus Escallonia; species Escallonia rubra. Next base: position 161,400 of record JAVXUO010000169.1, read on the forward strand.
GGGGTTGTAAGGAAATTCAGTAATTATTCTAGTTTCATTACTGAATAACAATATAGATGTCTATAACTTTAGGGATACCCTTCTATGCCTTACTAATCTTTATTTCCGTTGATAATTGCATTTGCACCTGACAGCATAGCCGTTCAAGCACCATCGTAGAGCTTTTGACATGTTCAGCATGGAGCCTTCTATTAAGAAGAGTAAGTGATTGTTTCTTCTCTTTATTTTTCTTGTTTAAATAGGATGGATTTTATGTGTGCTTGTGCATTTTCATGATTGGGACAAATTGCATGATATGCAGATTGGGGATGCTGTCATGGTATATTTGCTAAAGCACTTGTCAATTTTTCTGCCCCTTCCTTTTAAGAAACACCATCAGGTGGCAGGTTTTTCTATCTGTAATTTGTGCTTTAAGTTATCAAAGCCTACCTCGGGATTGGAAGATCAGCATCCTCCACTCGTCCTAACTGGTAAATAGGCATTTCTCTCTTGTTTTAATTTTGCTTATCTCTTCTTATTATACTTTGAACAGATCATGGCTCATGTATGCAGTTATATATTTATTTATTTTTCTTATGCATTAATTCGAACCAGGTTTTCTCATAATAGCATTGTGAAATAGATGCATATGACCTAATTAACTCCATTTGCCTTTGCTACCTGTAGTTTTTTCAGTTTGTAGTATGTCCATACATATGATTCTCTAGTGACCTATTTTCCCTAGGTTCTAGAAAGAAGAGAAAAAGAAATGAAGTTGGTTCGACATCAGTGAATCAGCAGCACATGGATTCTTTTGGTGATGACATTCCCTCAAGTTCTGTTAGTTGCATTGAATGTAGTTGTAGGTGTTCCTCAACTTCGTCAGGCAAAATGCACTCTCAGACAAGTCCAAATGGCGATGCTATGGAAACCTCTCGTATTGGTGATGCTAGTAATGAAGCATCTTTACTTGGGGGATTGCAAGATAGCTCACTCCAGTCTGTTGCAAAGTCTAGGAAACATGTAAGACAGTTTAGTTGGCAGCGACAGAGAAAGCGCAGGCTATTATCCTCTGAAGAAACCAATTGTCAGAAATATTGCACCAGAAACCTCAGCAACATGGATAGTGTATCCGAAAGGCTTCATTATGGTTATGACACGTGCTCTGTTCTCCACAGGAAGGTGATTTTTGTAAATCAATTTTTGCTTCTTCTGTATCGCAACTTACTTAATTCCTCATTCTGACAATAAAGAATATTGTAAAAGGTACAGAATGATTTTGCGAGTAAAAAACTAAAATGTCATGGATTGAATGTGGCTTAGTGTATCTCGACAAGTTTTAACATGGCAGCTCAATAGAGCCTCAATGGACTCGGAACTTGTATTCTCGTCCAATATTGTAACTATCTATATGGTTTTGTGCCTTTATGGTACAGTTAATGTGATATTCTGATACAGTTATAAGAAACATTAATTCACATGTAATAGGTCAAGTCATGTGTGATGGATAAGGCAAACTGGCATCTCCATAGTGCTTCCTTTTTCTTTTTAATCTATTAGCAGATGCCATTGCAGTGCTCTTGTTGTCTGGTGTTGCAAACTCTCCAAAAGGTCACTAGAAAAGCGCAGATTAATAGGCAATCCATGTTTTATAAAGTGGAGCGTTCTTCATCAGTTTTTCCAGGTAAACGTATCCTGCGTATGCATACATGCTTTTGTTTCTTTATTCTACTCCCAGGCATTCCCTGGAATCATCATTGCTCTGTTGTAATCCCATTTATGCAGAGGTCACATAAAACAAGAAGTATTCAGTGTCGTAACCTTCAAGCTGATCCACATTGTATGATGAAAAGAGATGTTATGGAAGTTCAATTTTACTCACCTTACATCTTTGGTTTCCTTTTTCGCTTAAATATCCCATCTCTCTCTCTCTCCCTCCCTCTCTCCTCCTCTCCCTCTCTTCCTCCCTCCCGTGCTATGCACGGGAGTGTTGTTAGTTAATTTGAAGTAGGGAAAGGGAAGTCATGGGGTTGGATGGTTAGAGTTCATGGAATTGGAGGTTATTGGTGGCCAATTAAGATTTAACACCTATTAAGCTCTATTTTAATTATAAGAATTCAAGAAAATTAGATTAGAATTTTGGAATGCATAGAAGATGCCAACCAAATCAAAATACATATATGATATGTATATACATTATGTGTGTGCGTATATATATGCTGCTCCCCCCTCCCGTCCCTATAACACAGCCCCGTTGGCTAATCTTAATGATGTCAATTGTCACATTGCACTATTTTCTTGGTTGAATGCAAGAATGAAGTGTGACCTTAATATCTTCAGACATCATGAATTCTTTGAAGCCCAACATATCTGGTGCAGATGTTCTCTTCAAGGATATTTTTGGGTTATCCCATGTGAATATCAGTGTTCAGTCAGCGCCTTGTTTCCACAGTAAAGGTTCTTGTGCCATCGGATCCAATTGCTTGTAAGTGGAGCAACTGTATTACTATTTCATTTGATTATTGCACTGCCTTTTGCTGCTTGCGTCATAAGAATAGCTTCCTTCTGCTTTCTTTTGCGTATCTTCTGTGGGTAGAGATCACTTTTGGTGTATTTTGGACTTTGGTCCTTGATCTATTTTACTGGTCTGCAAAACAAACTCGCTAGGACCATCTGAGAAGGACAAGAAAGCTATGCGTGAGATGTTCTGTTTTGTACACTATTGATTTTGGGTCCCCTTTAGTAGTTTAAAGGATATAAACTGTATGTCTTGCCACTTCTAGAAGGAATATTTGCACGTAGAGGCCAGTAGTTTGGGCAAGGATTCAAGTTTTGATGGTGGTGACAATGGCTGTGTGTCTAAAGATAAAATAATGTCGTCTTTATTTGTACATTCATGTGTCTCTCATTATCAGGATATACCAAAGTTGCCCCTATTTACACTTGTATTGTCGACTATAATCAAAGAATTTTAGTCATTTCATGAGATTTTAATGCACTTGAATAATGTATTGGTTATTTCAGATATTAACCCGAGTAAGATTGAGATGGTTTTTGTAGTGTTAGTGACAAATGAAAGCTTAATGATGATATGGAATAAAATGTCGAGGAAAGGCTCATATGTATATGGATCATACTGATATAATGAAATAGCTTCTTCATGACAGATAGTGCTAAAAAAGAACCGGTATTTATTCTGCTAAGTTCTGATGTGTTGTCACTTTGTGTCAGGGACAAAGGATCGCATCAGCTTTATCTTATCGTAATTATTTTTGTTTATCTCATGTTTGAGCTTGTATACCCACCTTTGCTCAGTTGATTGTGGTTGGCCCTCCAGATACCACTCACTTGTTAAGCTGCTCAAAATTCTCATACGCAAGGCTCGACACTGCCGGCATGTAAAGTTACTGGATAAGCACTGTGCCACTTCCTCTGATCAAAGTGCTAATCAAAGCAAGAGCTCCATGTTTGAGGTTTGTGATGCTTTGAAAGCATTTAGCATTGTATAGTTGTTGTGACATTGGTTAGAAGTAGGAAAGTTGGAGTCGCTTACAAATTGCTGAGACATAGTTTGAAGGACAATTTTCTTATCTATTGAGCCTTTTCTCAGCCAGAAGGACTGACCTTTGTAACATTTTCTGCTCTGCTGCATGCTACACCTGTAATATGTGAAGTCCTTGTACTTGTGCTTGTGGTTTTTGAGTCTTAGATAATTTGCACGATTACTTATTCAAAAAGGAAAAAAAGATCTGCATGATCACTTATCTTCAGGATGGAGACTGCTTGGTGGATAGTGCTTCCTATGGGGTTGGCATTTTCGTATTACATTCTAAGCCTATGAGGCGTGGAGGGGAGAGCATTTTGTTGTGCGGCTTAAAGCTGCTCTTCTTGCTTATTATACTTTTAAGTTATGTTTTTTTTTACGTCCATGTTCTTGTACATTCCTTTTATTTTCTCGAATAGTACCTGATGTTTCTCTACCTTTAATCTGTATAATCTTTAAAAGTGATTAGAAGTAGTAATGCTTGGTTCCTATGATATCTTTCAGTAATCTATTTGCTTTTGCTTTAGTGTTGAAAGTTCTATACCTATAAGATTTTTTGTTTTAGGGGTATCAGCCTGAGACAATTTCTCTGGGAGACCAGTTTCCCCTTGAAAATTCCTGTGGTTTTGATGCTAAAATCTGTGAGGAAATTCCAGAAGCTACTGCTATCCAGTTTGAGCCAAGCATGTCTTATTGCCCCAAAAGGCAGGTGGTGTCTTATATATGGGCCGTCTGTAGGAGCATAGTCCCCCCAGATTTGCTTGGAACATCTCCTAATTGGAGAACTTTAAGGAAGAATATTTCCAAGTTTGTTCAGCTAAGAAGATTCGAGAAATTTTCTTTGAAGCAGTGTATGCATAAGTTGAAAATATCAAACTTCCCATTTCTTTCGAATAAACATACTTCATGCTACTTGAATAGTCATGTGCCAAAAAATTCGAAAGGGCAGCATGCCGATGTAAAAAGGGTATGCATTGAAGTTTATGATGCCATTCATCTTATGAAACAAAGGGTTTTCGAAAGGTGGATCTTTTGGTTCTTTTCATGCCTAATAATGCCACTGATTCAAGCCAACTTCTATGTAACAGAGAGTGAGTGTGGGAAACAAGAAGTATTCTATTACCGAAAGTCGGTTTGGGAAAAGCTGATGAGTAGAGCCATCATTTCCTTGAAGGATCGGAGCTATCATCTACTAAGTGATGTGTCAGTTAGAAAAGTTATACGCAACAGATCATTTGGTTTCTCTAGAGTCCGACTTCGTCCAAAAGGAAATGGTGTAAGGCCGCTTGCAAATCTCAAAGCATCATCAAGAATTCCTGTAAAGCAATTCCCTTTGAGGGTTCCAAGCCGTGGACTGCAGAGAAAAATATCTCTGAATCCCGATATTAGGAAGTATGAATATTACAAGCCTGTGAATGGCGTGCTTCGTAATTTGCATGTTGTCTTAAAAGGTATACAAATAGAAGAGCCAGAGAAATTGGGGTCATCAGTGTTTGATTATAATGATATCTACAAAAAGCTATGGCCGTTCTTATCAACTCTGAAGAGTGGATTAGGCACTGCCTCTGGTGTATTTATCGTCGTATCTGATGTATCAAAAGCTTTTGACTCGGTTTGTCAGGATAAGCTGCTTAATGTGATGAAAGATATCATATTAAAGGATAACTATCTTCTGAAGAGTTTTTCTCAAGTGCTTTGTACAAAAAAGAATTTACAAGTTCGTCGGAACCTAATATCAGTACATGAAGACATCACCAGTGGGTCTACGAAATTCGCATCTTTGGTTCCTGGCCGTTCATTGGATAGCGTTGTTGTTGATCAGGTATTATTTTGTATCTTTCTACAAAGAAAAATCAGTACATATGTTTATAGGATTCTGCTTCCTTTTAAAAACAGGGTAAAGACGTACAAATAGCACTATAGACGTCTAATTCTCTAGCACCTACTTGGACAGAACTGCTGCATGAGGTTCTAATGCCTAGATTTGTTTAGAGGGCAACGCACTTAATCCTCCCCTTTTTTGCATGACATGGTTACCTTGATACTCCATCTTACGCATTCTTTTTATCAACTAAACCTAGTTTTTACACATTGCAACTAGGACCTCGAAAGGAGCCATACATATAACTGAAAAAGGAAAAATGGTTTTCAAGAAGCCTGCCTAAAAATATAGTCTGTGGTCACATCTCTCAGGACAAAAGCAATTCCCTGTGTTCTACTCATCTTGTAAATTGTATTATTCTGTCCTGAAGTGCTTGGAAGGATAAGCAGTATAAGTTTCTCTTTTTGGCAAAGAAGCTAAATGTTCTCTAATTTATTAATCGATATTTTTCAGGAGCAGAGCAGAACTTTAACAAATGAAGAGCTCTACTTTGATCTAAATGAGCATGTGAAACGCAATGTGCTGCAATTAAATAGGAAATTTTACTTGCAAAATGTTGGAATACCTCAAGGAAGTGTCTTATCTTCTCTGCTCTGCTCATTTTACTATGGGCATTTGGAAAGACATGTAATCTTTCCATTTCTCGAAAGGACTTGCATACCTGCTGGAGAAGATTTATCAGTTGGGCATGGTCATCCTGGTACCTCTGGTGTGCTGAACAGAAACCAGGATGAGGTCATATCATCTTCTCCTAAATATATGCTACTTAGGTTTATTGATGATTTCCTTTTTATATCGACTTCAAAGAAGCAGGCTGCCATGTTCTTTTCAAGGTTAAGAAGAGGATTTCGCGAGTACAACTGCTACATGAATGAGGAGAAGTTTGGTTTGAATTTTAATATTGACCATATTCAAGCGTTCCAATCTAACAGGGTGTATATCGGTGAAGACGGTATATCATTTCTTCGTTGGAGTGGTTTATTTATCAACTGTGGCACCTCAGAAATTCAGGCAGACTACACAAGGTTTTATTTCCTTCATTGTTGTGTAACTCGATGTCATTTAACAGATGAATGTGGTAGTCTTTTGGGTGATAAGCTAGCATATCAAATTCCTCCTTTGGAACAGACTCTTTCCCCCACAGCTTTTCTATAACATGCCTCTGCTGTACATTGCTAATATTATCTTGTAAAGTCATATTTTGATAGCCATATTTTGATTGCTGCAACAGATTTTGTGACGCAGTTGGAATAGGCGGAAGCACCAATTTCATGATAGATTATTCCTAGGGAGTTATACATTTGTGTATTGATAAGACCATTCACCATTGCTTGAAGCTCGATCTATCCTCCGATCTCTTACAATTTTAGGTGTAAATTTGATTATATTCTAAATACTAACATCTGTATAGATGAAATTATATCAATGTAATCGAATTTACACCTAATATTCAATGCATAAAAATCAAATAACAACTGTCATAGATTTGGTGCTTCTGGCTTTCCCAACCGCACCACTATGTCGTGGCTAGAACAGTGGCGTCAAACTTGGTAACTAAGCCATCAAAGGTTTTGGCGAGCTGGAAGTGATATATGAGATTACACAAAATAATTGATCTTAACTTACGCCTTGACAATAAAATTCTCCATTTTAACCAAGTTCTTCATCTTGACAACGTACAAATATTTAACATAGATTATCCATACAATGACGGCTGGGATTTAGTACATTAAGATTACTGTTTCTGTTGACAGCAAACTAGTAATCTCTTTTGAAGCAGCAACTATCACTTAGTCCTGGTTTTGCTAGATTCTAATGGAGAAATTTTATCATCACCTGTTAAAATTCGCAATATTGTTCTCTTGCTTGTATCACTACAAAATTACGATGAATTACTGCATTCAGTATTTTCCTTGAGATGCTATTTAAGTGGTTAGCCCTTCAATTAATGTACGGTTTATTGATTTTAACATCCAAAAGCCATCACTTTGTTGTCGACATGGTTTCTGAAGAGATCTGTCTGACAAATAATGTTGTATTGCTGTGCAATGTAACAGTAGATTATCTGATAAAGCTTTATACTAAGGATCTTCTCTCCTTCCTCTTCTTCCCTGCCAAATGTAACTCGTCTTAACCCTTTATCAGGTACTTGAATAGCCATTTAAGTTCGACTCTTACTGTGTGTTGGCAAGATAAGCCTGGTTGTCGTTTGAAGGCAAAGTTGTGTGATTATCTGCGACCTAAATGCCATCCCATATTCTATGATTCAAACATCAATTCAGCAGCAGTTGTCAGATTGAATATTTACCAAGCTTTTCTGCTGTGCGCAATGAAGTTCCATTGCTATGTCCATGAATTGTCTAACATCTGCAGACTGGGCTCGGAAGCATTCATGGATGTTATCCAGAGGTCTTTAAGGTAATCTTCTTGGTTGCCTAAGGATTGCCATCAAATTTTGGTTGGTAAATCTGCATGAGCTTAGCTTTATTCTTGGGGGCAATTCTTTATTGCGTATTTGTGTACAGCTAGAAAGTTATCGTTCTTTGCAGAATCATTAGTCTGTGTGTGTGTGTGTGTATTGCAACATATATCTCTATTGATGTATATATACTTACCTATCTGTATACCTTATATGTTTGTCTGTAGATGTAGCTCCTTTCAGAACCCACCTCCCCCTGAGGTGTTCTTTTTCTCTTTTCTCATGGTTAACTTTCTTGTTTCTGGCTTGTTAGGTATATGCACAAGCTTATAAAGAAAAGGATGCATTCTGTGCATATTGATTGTAATTTCCATCCACTTTTTCGACTAGAGAAGCGAGAGGTTGAATGGCTTGGATTAATTGCTTACACCCGTGTTTTAAAGAGAAAACAGTCTCGTTACCAGGAGTTGTTATCTTCGTTGAAGTTTAAGTTGGCGGCAAATGCAATGGCAGGAAGTGTCTCATCTGCATTGACGTATGCAGTTGATGATTCACATTCCTCCCTAATCTGGAAAATCAAATATTAGCCATTTGATCGCAGACTGGCACGTAAATTGTGCTTCAGGTTTTGGGAGAAGACTCTGCATGAACATCATTTTCGGCCTTCAGGGATAAACCATGTATCTTACTAATCTTACCGACCAAAATTTTACATTCCCGTTTCAACACCGTGTTCTTAAACTTCCGTGAGAATGTTGAAGATCACTTCGTCACCATGTTGAAAACTTGATATTTGAATTTGTCAACTGGTGGTAAGCTTGAGTTTTGGATGTCATATGGGCGATATCCTGGCCGATACTTCCAGATAGTCCAAAGTTATACCTTAAGATTATGTGGGTGGTTCTTGGATATGTTATTTATTCCGTTTCAATGACATCTCTCTTTAATATTTTGTGTATTGACATGCTAAGGATAGACTTGGTAGATTAAAATAGTATTTTTTCTATTATTTTTACTCTAACTTGACTTGTCACAAAATAATTATTTAGTCAACAATTGTTATTCAAATCTGACTCAATGTTGTATACCAAAATTTATCTTAAAGAGGTGAGTATATGAATGCAATCACTTGACCCACAAGTGTCCTCGTCCAAATATTGTAACTTAGGCCTAAGAGGCTACTTTTTGTACTATAAATGTTTTTAACTCTGCTTATTTTTTGGCATGGATAACCATCAATTTGGTTTGGTTCAGTTTAGTTCGGGATAAAATATAATCTGACCCGTTTTACTTACGCATTCGAGATTTACTCACCTCCACTTGAACTTGATGTGCTTAACACTTTTCTAGTTACGAAAATATTGCTCAATTAACGGAAAGTGTCAATTTATAAAAGCGTCTAAGCAACACGTGTGTTGACTAACATATATTTTTTTAAATAATTATTTCTCTCTTCTTTACTTCCATCCTTGTCTACCACCCCCACAACGCTTCCCATTACCATTGTCGGCTTGAATCCTCCATCATTAACCATCACATATAAATGCACACACTTGCATTGTCGCCTTATTCCCGATCATGCACCACCACACTTGCATTGTCGCAATACTTTGTTAAATTCATTTATCTCTTCCTAATCTGTCAATCCTAAACCTATTTTTGTTCCTCACCCATCAAATTAAATCAGTGCTCGTCGTGCGGATCGAGATCTTGGAGGTGGTCGACTACGATGTTGCATAATGTTGGTGGATTGTGGGGTGGTGGTTTGTTTGTGTCACAAGAGTGAGTGACTATTGTGATAAAGGGTGGCCTTTGCAGTGGGTGGGTTGTCGTATGGTGGTGGGTGGCTATTGCAGTGATTGGTGGGTCGTGGGATGGTAGTTTGTTTATGTTGCTATAGCGGGTGATTGTTATGATAATGGGTGGTTGTTTGTGGTGGTTAGTGGATCATGCAGTGGTGGTTTGTTTGTGCGCTGTCGGTGGACAGTGGTAGGAGTCTGAATAGTGGATGGCTGGGGGATTGGGGGGGGGGGGTGCAATGAGTGTGTGTGTGGCAATGGGATTGAGGGGTGCAGGGTTTGTGTGGGGGTACAATATGTGTGTGGGGGGGGGGGGGGGGGCAACTTTGTGTGTGGGGTAAGTGTATAGATAAGGAAGGGGGCAGCAGGCGACTCTGTGTGTGTGTATGTGGTGATGGATGATGCGAGGAGGAGGGGGACAATGGAAGTGGACGACGATTGTGGGGCAGGCGTGGTTAATGGGGTAGAAGCGAGAAAGGAGTTGGAAGGGGGCATTGATCTAAAATTTGATTGGGGGGGGGGGGGGGGGGGGGGGTTAGTAGTGGTCTTATTTCATTGAGTCCATAACACTTTTGACTGATATACAATATTTTATACGATGGTGGGTGTTGAATCCATCAAGTTGAAGTAGAGGGTAGTAAATTCTCAGTGCCCCAAGTCAGTCAAAAAATTCTTTCTTCGGAGTTCAAGCTATAATGGTTTGATACGACTCGAATCCTCCAAGTAACTTTATATGCAACTTTATTGGTGGAGTTTTTGTTCGTTCTTGATTCAGATTTCTATTAATCGTACGGATAGGAAAAGAACATAAACACAAGTTCCAACACCAATTTTTATGTCATGTATTAATTTGGAACCCCCCCCCCCCCCCCCCTTACCCAAAACTAAGCACGAAAAAGTCATCACGATCTGTGATTGCTCGAATGCACAAACTTTTAGAGTGCATTTAAATGAAAATTTTTAAAACTAGGAAGTTTAGAAGCCCTTCATTTTGAAATCTTTGCATTATGAAATCTCAGAATTTGCAAAGTTTAATATTTGACAATTTTTACAGATGGGTATTGTCACAACCCGTACCCAAGGGTGAGCCCATGAGCTAGGTCTGTGACCAGCCACAGACCCATTAGACTTTCAACCAGGGATCTGTTAGGCCTTGTTGTAACCTGTACACAGAATCTATAACCAAACCACTAGATCTAAACCATTAATAAGGACTTATAGATTTCTCAAAATACGCCTCTAAAAACATCCCCAAATTATTCAACTACAAGTTAAGCTGAAATTTGGAGATCTATGCTCCGAACAATTCTCAAAACATAAGATAGGTACTACAATGTCAACAAGATCCATTAGATGTTTTGAGGGGACTTCAAGCCTCTAACAGTCGTCTCCCGCAATCACATCCTCGTGACTCTTACGAGTGCCGGGTCCATCTAAATAATCGCTTGAAATATATAAAAGAGCGAGTTAGGGCCCAGTAAGCACAATTGCCATATCCTAAAATAGTTTTAGATTTTCATCACATGCCATGAGTTTTCAACTAAAAAATGGTAAGTTAATTCATAAGAGATACTACGTCTATACTTTATGAGAACATATCAATGTTTGAGGGAAGCTGTTTCTCAAAAATGGAAAACAATAGCACGTAAATCATCAAGTAACTATTCGATCAAATAATTCTTTACAATGTATGATGCGATCAGCGTTTGATCCCATTGACTTGGACCCAGAATCTCACTCGGGATAATCATTAATGTGGACGCAGGGACGACCACTAGTAACAGTAGTGTGCGTCAACGTTCGGTCCCGTTGATAAGGACCCAAAATCTAACTTTCCCTGTTAGATGTGGGGCAAAGCAACCATAAATAACATTTCATCTCATTCTTCAAAACAATGTAAATGGCAACTCATGTTGTTTTCTCATCGAACAATTAAAATAAAAGCAGTAGCATTTCAAAAAGGATTTAAAACGTCTAACTGGTACGAATCATGTATATAATATACTTAGCATTGAAAATACGGTATAAGCAGAAACATGACATGAGTACTTACATGAATCACTAACCGGGTCTAGCTCTTACTTGAGTGTCGGTCCTAACCCTCGTCTATGGGAACCTAAAATGATAATCGCAAGGATATCAATTCTCAAGGCTCAGTTATGCATGTCCACTAAATTCACCACCAAGTAAGGAAAATTACCAAAACTTTGCCTGAACTTATGTAAAATTACCAAAACACCTCATGACGACTAATGTACCAATATGCACCTAAAAATAAAGAACACATCTTTTTAAGCAACTAGATGGGTTTTTCAGACTTAGAAGTCCTTTGGGGATTTTCGCTTGAAAATTCCTAAACGACAATTAATTGAGCACTCGGAAGCCTATTCCGTTAAAAATAACTATCGGCTTTGGAATGTCCTGAAACTTTAGACATTGAAGCATCTCATCATTATAAGATCCTCGTTAAATTTTTACACAAACTGCGTTGGTTTGCTATTTTTATGTTCACTGTAAAGTTTTTCACTAACAACATCAACCAACCCCTTTCACAACATCGAAAAATTATGAAATTTTCCCACATCGTAGATTCTTTAAAAATAACAGTGTTTCTTCTTTATACTTCATTAGATTAGATTATGCTCTGAAATATTTGTTAAAATCACACAAACCCTAGCCCCCTTTAGTGACACTTACATGCACTGTTCACTCCCATATGGATTGAACTCACACAACACTTCACCTTAACACACACCCCTTCCTCTTCCTCTCACTGCAGAGCACCCACACACCTATACTCACAAAATCCTCCCCTCACCACATAATTTCACACACACACACAACACATACATACTCTAATACACACCCCATCCTCTCTCTCTCTCTCACACACACACACACACACAGACAACACACTCTAATACACACCTCATCCTCTATCTCTCTCTCTCTCACACACACAACGACATCCTCCTTGTTGTTTCCCCCTTCCCCTTCACCCCCTTCACGCACAACAACACACCACTCACACAGCCTGTATATCTATGCTAAACACACACACACACACACACACGGCACACACCATACCCACACATACTGCCCCGCAACACAGCTAAACACCCACATAGTTACACATCATTTCACACACCTCACATCTTACACACTGAAACACCTACACCTCACAGATCTCCACACACAAAACACCCACAAACACACTCATACAGTTATGCCAACACTCACACACACGCTACCTTATGGCAGCCTCTTTCTCACCCCCGCGCGCATGCTTTCCTCACGGCAGCCACAACTGCCACACACCAAAATCTTCACGGCACATGGCTGCCGTCTCACCCCCTTCATAGCCCATCACAAAACCCCAACACACATAACACTCTGCTATCGCACATAAAAAAAAAAATCAACGGAACTTGGTGTAGGATTTTTTCTTAACTATGAATAAGCAACATTTCTTTCTCTTCCCTAGGGTTTACGTATGAAGGAGAAGAGAAGAAAAAAGGACGGTTGAACCCGTAAACTATATATATATATATATATATATATACACCCTAAAAGGAAATTTACTAAAACCCCTTAAACTTTAATCGTTTTTCCCTAGTTCACCCAAAGTTTTTTTTTCAAAATTATGAAAAGGCCCCAAAATTGATCATATTAAAGTCAAAATATGAATTTTAGATAAAAGTACAAATTCAGGGTGTTACATGTATCGCATAACAATAAATTTTTTTTTTGTTAATGAGAGAATGAAATTAAAGGAAACATCCAGAGTTTACAACGTTAAACATCTTGCAGTAGTCATGACATGCCCATGACTTACAACTATACGTAGATACCCATACATACACATAACATGATTTGCAAAAGTTCTTCAATTGTAGCCATTTGGGTTAACGACGGGAATTGAACCCGCGCATGGTGGATTCACAATCCACTGCCTTGATCCACTTGGCTACATCCGCCCCCTACTAATATTTAGTATTTTTTCTAAATATTAAATTAAGAAAGTAAAAAATTCCAATTTTTATTTTGCATTAAAAAGAAAAAAATTCATCTAAGGATATATCTTTTTAGAAAAGATCCGTAAGAAGATATATAACTTAATATAATACAGAACGAAAGCACAATACAATCCTGAATCAACCCACAACAATTCCCTTTCATTAAAAAAACAAAATAGCGTGCCTCTTTAAGTAGTCCAGTTTCTGCTTTATCTATAAAAAAAAAAGAGTGAAAATCTGGTAGAATAGGGCATAAGTAGTAGATGATTGATGCCACAATATCAGTGATATCTGCTTCATATTTAATTATTGTTAGCCCATGCATAACAATAATTAATTACGAAATAAATGAATGATTGATAACTTAGTGAAACAGAAAATATGAAAAAAGAAATGGTCATGATTTAAAAAGCAGGGGGGAGAGAGTCATGAACGGTTGAAAATGTGAAAAACAAAAGGCATAAAAAAATGCTTGTGAAAGGAAGGTCTCTTGTGAATTTAACAAAAAACTAGTTAGTGGTTGTTTTAAGTAGAGATTTTGCGCCCCCCCCCCCCCCCCCAATCCCTTTTAGAATTCACAAATTCTTTAGTTATCAAATAGTGAATTTCATTCAGAGTGTGTTTAGAACAATGAAATTGATGAGATTTCATTTCAAATCCTCAAAATTTGTTGTTTGGAACATTAAAAAAGGGAATTGGATTTTATGGGATTTGACTGAATTTGTTTTTATAGTGTGAAACCCGATAAAATATAGTCGGATTTCATGGGATTTTAACTAACATGAATCAAAACAATGAACCCACCACCACCATCTTCATTGTCGCTACCACCTTACCACTTTTACTACCATCATCGGTAGCACTACTGCCACCACCATTACTGCCACCACCACAACTGCTACCACCACAACCACTATCATCGCTATTACCATTACTGCCACGACTACCGCCGCCGCCACTACTACCACCAATACCACCGTCGCCACCACTACTGTTGCTACCACCACCGTCGTCGCCACCACTATTGCCACCACCACCGCCGCTACCATTATTGCCAACACCACCACCACCACACCATTTTTACTGCCACCACCGGCACCGCTACTCCCACTTCCGTCACCACCACCGCCGTCACCACCACCACCACCCCCACCACTACCACTACTTCTGCCACTATCGTCGTCGCCACCACTATTGCTACTAGTACCACCGCCATCGCTACCACTACGTCCACGGACGTCACTATGGCGTCACTTTATCACCACTGATTATACCTTGTTACACCTTAATACCACTACCACCACTACCATTGCCATCACTTGACCACTCCACCACTTTCATCGTCGGTGCCACTACCCCATGTGGTGCCGCCGCTACCACCACCACCACCATGTGGTGGCACTAGCGTACTTGAAAACACTTACTGTAGTTTATTTTCATCGTAAGTCAATGATATAATTGTTTAAAAATTTATTACTTTTCTATTTCCTTTGTTCTCCAAACACAAGATATGAATTCCCTTCCGCTCCAAAAAAAAAAAAATCTAATTCCGAATTTGCCGAATTTGAAATCCAAATCCAAAAAGAAGACCGTCAAGCTTTTTTCAAATCCTCGGCCAAACTGAAAATTTCTAGTTAAAATACATCATCTAAACACACTCCTAATACTTAAATGGTTCAATTTTACATTATTGACAATTGGTAGCCTCTTTAGTGTTTTTGCATACTCTCTCAATCCTCCTACTAATAATTTACTTTAGGACTTGAATGAGTTAGAAGGTGAACACAGTAAAAATGAATTGGCCCCCATCCAAGTTAGTATGACAAAGAGACTCAAATTTTTGTACAAAAAATGCAACCGGCAGCACATCCCAAACTGAAGGTGAATGCACTTGTCCTTGGCTAAGTCAAGTGTCATGTAAACCCCATGCACACTCCGACTCACCAAATTAGAAATTAGTGCAGGACAATAAGGGGACACAATAAGGGTGCACGAGGTTCGAAGCGAGCTGCATCCATAGGACAACTATCAGGTCTACTGGTGGGCGGCTGGCAGTGCAGTACTGTGTTGTTGTTTACTTTTGTTTGATAGTATGTGTTATATTATATATATTTTTTATGTGTTTTGATGTAATTAGTGTTAATTGTAACCGTACGCCTTGACAAATTACGAAAAGTTAGGCTGAAGTGTAGGATATGCTCTGTTTCAGTCTAATTGTAATTTATATCGGGTATATAGATTAATTGTTAATGTGTAGTGTTATTGATAACTATTAATACTGTTTTTTATGTCTGGCCGGAACGACTTGTAAAACCTTTTACATATAATATATTTAACCTTTTAACAAAAATAAAAAATAATAAGGGGTCACACTCCGCAGGCATGCTACTACACTGAGAAAAAGTTTACCTCTTCGCTTCACACATCGTAGAAGTTACAGTCTCTCTCCCTCTCTCTCTCTCCGACCAAGCTCAGAAGAAAAGCTAGGGTTTCTGAAAATGGTGCTGGCCGGGCGTATCAGATCAGGCCTCCCTCTTCTCCTCAAATCCCTCAAGTCCGACTCTCACAGATCCACCGTTCATCGCGCCCTATTGTGCCCTAGTTTCTCCAATTCCGAGGTAAATCACCTCAATTTCCACCGTGTATTCCATCAGTCTTTTGTTTCGGGGACCTCATTTCGTGCTTTCTCTGGGATGATCTATGTAGGTGAAATTGAGCGACAGATTAAATTGAACATAACTTTGTTTGAATGTAGGGGTAATTTTGCGTTTTCATTTAGCCGATGGCAGCTGATTATGATTGGAATTTTTTATTTGGTTGATTATAAGCTAGGCAAGACGAGCAGAAACTTCTGTTATAATACCTGTTCCATAGGATATGTCCTACGAATTCCTAAGTTAGATTTAGTGCCTTGGGTATAAACATTGAAGGAACCCAATTGGCAATCTTGGATTATATAATTTTGTTTGGCGAGTCAAGCTAGGGTAGAAACAACGACTCAAATCAACATTTACATGCAGTAGATCAATCCCAGGACTTCGCATGAAGTCAAATGCGGAAAACCAATAGAGCAGAGGGAGTACTCACTAGGATAGACCAGAATGTACGTGGCTCATGTTTGGATACTGAAAATTGTGTCATTCATTCTCTGCGTTCTTGGTTGGATGGCTTACAATGTGGTTGAGAAGGCCAGTTTCTGAAGGATAAGTTTTTTGTATGTGCTTGTTGAGTTTAATGCTTAATTTGCCTATTACATTGATGACTGTCTAACATAAAACACTTTTCGCAGATGTAGTTGTGTTTTAGCCCTACTGGCACTCCTTAATTTGTTAACGATACTTTTTGAACGTATTACTTGTATAGGGGGTGTGAATAGGGTCAACTGGTGAAGTCTGGCTATGCCTAACTATCCGAAAACTCCATTACTGATGCTGATATGTGGTTTCTTTCCATTGGATTGAGTGTTCATTTCCTTTTCATTTGTCCTTCCATTGTGATAATATGTTTGTCATTCTGCTGTTGCAGTCCTCAAGGAATTTTTCCTCCGCTTCTCCGCCCAAGGAACAGAAAGTTAAGGTAATTACTCCGTAAAACTTCAATAATATGTGCAGTATTCTCAATATTTGTTGGGAACATTAGAAGGAAAAAATCGTGATGTCTGTTACTGTTCTTTTATTTGGTTGAAAGTGTGTTTATCACGACTTTCATTCAGTTACTAAATTGTTTTTTCGCTTTATGTCTAATGCTAACTTGGAGTGGAAAAGAACCCTCAAATGTTACGACTCATAGCCCTCACAAGGGTCTTTTTGGAATCATATCCTGATGGAACCAAGCATAACCATCCCATTATGTCTGATTCGTTAGTATGAATGTACCAAAATTGCATAATTGCATGCATTCTCATATTATTTACTCTGCACGTGTCTATGCAATATGGGTCATTATTAGATATTTTATGAGGGTTGGTAGGGCTGATCTGGTATATGTAGAAGTTAAAGGTAAAGGTGTGGGTTGGGGGGGGCGGGGACCAGGTTCCCAAATTGCTCCGGCAACTAATCGAAGATCAGAGCTAACCTAGGTAGCACAGACATGGACACGGTATCTGACACCGACACCGATGGGGACACCGGACACCACAATTTTAAAAAAATCAGATTTTGGACACCGCAGGACACCGCTATTTTTTAATATATTTTTATTATATATATATATAATAATAATAAATATCAAATACATTTCACAACCTAAAATAACAAACAATAATGAAAAACTACCAAAACAAGGAATTCAAATAAATACAAGTCATACTGAAACATTTATTTGGTACTGGACAAAAAAACTAAGTAAAAAAAAAAAGAGGGTCTTTCAGTAGAATGCACGACAGAGGGAGAAAAAAAAAGAAAAGGGAAAGACATGAGAGGGAAGGGACTTTCAGTAATAACTAGAAGAAAAATGGAAGGAGACGACTGACGAGACAAAGAGAAGAAGCAGACCTGTGGGTCAACGACGGCGGTGGAGGACCTTCGGCGACGATGGTGAGAGCTCTGGCGATGGCGACGGTGGACAGATCTGTCGGCTTCGGTATCCAGCAACACCCGCGACTTTCAGATCTGTCGGCTCTGGCAACATCGGCGACTTTCAGATCTGTCGGCTCCGACAACATTGGCGATAGATCCGACAACACCAGTGACGAGAGAAAAGAAGACGGCCGACAGATGAGGTGAGAGAGAAGAAGACGACCCCCGACACTGCTCCATGCCGTGTCCGACACTCCTCGACGAAGTGTCCGACACGGTGTCGGAAATAAATAAAAAAAAAAAATTCAGACACTGATTAGCCGTATTCGACACGTGTCGGCCGGTGTCCGGAGGGTGTCGGGGTGTTCGTCCGTTTAGGACACCATACCTCCACCTAGGAGAGGTGTTCGTGCTACCTAGTAGCTAACAAGGGGAGATAGGAGGGGTGGGGGTGAAAACTTGAGCACGGGTGATTATGAATTAGTTACCAACCATGTTCTCGTTGTTTGCCCTTACCCATGCATATTCTTGTTGCATCTTACCAAAGAAATTACATCTGCTTTCATTATTGGTTGTCCTTCACGTTGTGTCCGTTTCCTACTTTTTTTCGTAAATGGGCCATGGTGTTGTCATGTCAGGATATGCGTATTGAGTTACAAGCACAGCGACTGGTATTAAATTTACTTATAATAAGGTAAAGGTATCTGTCCATACGACCATATCGTATGTAACTTTAGTTCTTCCTTCTCCTCTATAAGCTTGGCTAGAAGCCCTTGCTGCCCTCAAAATGGCTTTTTTCAACTTACTTCTTTTCAAATTTTCTTAAAATTGTCGTATGGTTTTGAGTATCAGCATTTATTAGTGTAAAAGCAGTGAAAGAGGCTAAGAATGATGGAAGGTTTTGGGATCCAAGTTGCATGAGAGATCTTGTTTATTGATTATGGGATATTTCCTCTGCACAAAATGGTTCACGGTCAAAGAAACAAGTTCTAGACATTACTCAATGAAGCATTTTGTTATATGTCTGATAGACTTCATTTCTTTGTAGACCAGAAGTCATACACATAGTAGATTGAATTTCAAAATGTCTCCCAAATCGTGGAACATCTTGAGCATGGACTCCTACTGTTCAGCTGTTGCGCTAATTGCTAGTAAAAATAAAAAAATATAAGTGTTAAAAGAAACTGTAAGAACAATGAATAAAAGAACTAGGAATCATAAGTTATTCACAAAGCTTTTCTGTCTTCTTGATCCATTGTTTGCAGTTAAGATTTGAGAGTCCGTGGATCCTCATTCGGGGTATTAATAGATTATGTGTCCAGTTTTTGGCCCCACATTTCCCCTTCTAAAGAGTTTTTTCGTAAACTCTCTGCATCTCTATGAAAAGAAAGGAAAGGAAACACTTTCTGTCTCTCATGTGCACTATCTTTTCTCTTTGTTAGCATAGTTGCGAATATTGTACGAGAGGCGATAAGTGTGCTGAGACATTACAAACAACACAGACTAGCATGCAATCAAAATTGACATCGTAGCAGTGTATCTTACCATATGTGATGCAATACGGCAGTCGGCAGATTTAAATGCTGTGATTTTTCATTTTACCTTTTGGGCTTTTCACTTATTCTGTATCATCTCTACTTTTTTATATTTGTGATCTGGGTGTGCTATATGAACCTTTTTTTGTGTTTGGGATTTCTTTCAAGAAGTAAAATGTTTTTATCTGCTTTTTATTTTTATTTTTTAATGCTACTTTTTGATGAAAGCTTAATGTATCTTAAGATATGCAAGATGGTATGATACGCAATCTGTGAAACCGGATTCAATACACAATATGTATCTTGATATGACATTTTTTTTCTATAGTAGCTCAGTTTGGTTCAGTTTGGTGTTAATTCCAAAATTCTTTGTTGTCTATAAGAATTTGAAGTGTGTATATTTTCTATATGATATTTACTATCTCAGGTGCCTTTGGCATTGTACGGGGGTCCGGGAAACTATGCATCTGCTTTATACATTGCAGCAGTAAAAGCTAATACATTGGACAAGGTTGAATCTGAACTCGTTGACCTTGTTGAGGCTTCAAAGAGAACTGATACCTTTTCTCAGTTCATGAAAGATCTGTCTGTGCCTGCGGATACCAGAGTCAAGGCAATCAATGAAATTTGTGCTCACGCTAAATTTTCAGATGTCACAAAGCAATTCTTGGGTAAGCAATTGCGCCAGCAATTATAGATAGTTATTGTGGTCTATTTAACTTTTTAGGAGTCTCCTTGCCAGTTTCCCCTCTTTTTGAGGAGCCTTCCACTTTAGGGAGTAGTTGAAGACATACTCATGCAAGGAAAAGCAGTTAGCGCCTTTGCCTTGTTAGAGAGGAGTAAATTTTATCCCGTCCGTAACCTGACCATGAACACCGTTTTTTAACATTTACAACGTCATACAACGTCTTATCTTCCAGAGCAGTTTTCAACGTGCATAACATATACACTTAAATTTACACATTGATCACATGTTGTCTATCCCGTTCTCTCTTTACGAGTTGACTTGGGCTAATTTGCAGCTAGTTCTTGCTTGAGTTTCATGGAGCATTTTCTAACCAGTTCTTTCATTTTACTATACTAGTTGTTTTGGCCGAGAATGGGAGACTGAGACATGTAGATAGTATTGCAAAGAGATTTGCTGAGTTGACAATGGCGCACAAGGGAGAAGTTAAAGTCATTGTGACAACTGTCATTGTAAGTTTTACCCCCTGGCATGGTAATTTATATTTGTAAACGGCATTGTTACTGCAATTGAGATAGGTTAGAGCATTGGAGCATGATGGGCAACTTCCTGGATCTATTCACTCGTTCTATGTTGTGCATGTCATACTAATTTTGTTATCAGGCATGCATATGTGTTCGTCAAGTATGACTTACTACAATGGATAGTAATGCAACCTTTTCCCGAGGTCGTTTATGTTGTGGCTTCAAGTTTATCACCAGTACGGAAGTTGTCTTGTAACATTCTTGCCTTTTGCACGTTAACTTCAGTTTTATTGTGGATTAAAGAATGGATAGGTCAAAGTCAAGAAAATTGATTGAACCCTTTTCTAGGTTTTAGGGAGCTTCATTAATCTAGATATCTTTCTCATCAGTTTTTGTTTCTCTTGATTTCTAAGTGATTCGTTGAATGATACTCCATCTATCCCAAAATAAATGACTGTATGTTCTTTGTTTGCTGTAAAAAATATTGCTCACTTTCCAAATTTAAAAAGTAAAAAATTGTCATTTCCAAAATTGCCCTTACGCTAAACTGTATGGGCCCCCTTTCTTTCTCCACACACATTTGCTCTCTTTCCCTCCCTATATATGTGTGTAAATATATATGTACACTCCTCCTGCATGCATGCGCACGAGAGCGCGCGCGCACACACACACATGTCTATAAGCGCGTGTGCACACATGTTACACGTATACCGAGCTGAACTATTGACAGCGCTGACAGCTTCCGTAAGTGGCCAAAGCTAATCTAGCCGTCCATCCATGATTTATGGATGGTCCAAATCTTTTTTCCCA
Source organism: Escallonia rubra (assembly GCA_033065855.1). Lineage (NCBI taxonomy): Eukaryota > Viridiplantae > Streptophyta > Magnoliopsida > Escalloniales > Escalloniaceae > Escallonia > Escallonia rubra. The sequence goes on from JAVXUO010000169.1 coordinate 183,110, forward strand.
CATCATTTTAAGTGCGTATGTCAAATAATGGACATGACATGTCCTTTTACTTTTTTGCCCCTTCATTTACCGTCAATGGAATTGAAAATATCACCTTTCGCGCTATTAGCGAATGGAGTTATATCGTCAAAAATACATTAACCAAGAAGCATGGGAGCAGATGGGAGGCGACGACGATTTGTGGTGAGGCGATGATGGCTCAGGACGGGAAGTAGATCAGAGGGAGACGACAATAGGGAATCAGAGGGTGTCGGCGATGGGTTTTATTGTGGTCGGTTACGTGAGTAGAGGTTCTGACAAAAGATAACCGTCAATGCAGCGCTGGAGCAGAAGCCTGTGGTGCACGCGGCTGTTGAGGTGGCGCTGTCCTTGGGAGTCGTCATGATGATTGGGTACCTAGATTCATCACGACTATGATGGTTGCAGTGGTTCAAGGTGGTCGGCAATGTGACAGTAACTAGTCGTTAAACACTTGCCTCTTTGGATCAACACTTCTCTCTCTTTCTTTGTGCGGATTGACACTTGGGATGACTTTAAAATCGGAGTTAAAAAAGTAGTTTTGTCTAGAGGATGTCAAGTTAGAGGCGTATCACAAGTTGAGAAGGTTGAGGCACATAGGTTCGGTTCATGACTATGTTAAGGGTACTCAGCAACCATCCTTGAGCTCCCCGACATGGCTGACATGGAGGCTCTCAACGGGTTCATGGGTGGATTGGAACCATGGGCAGCACAAGAGTTTCAATGTCGTGGGGTGGAGGACCCCGCATCTGCGCTTGTAGTGGCCGAGAAGGTAGTCGATTTCAAGGAGGAGGAACGTCCCAAGAGTCCAAGGTAGGACAAGAATCCCAAGAAGGATCGTGATAATGGTTGGGGAGACCAAGATAATTGAGCAGCAATGAGGGAAGGCATCATATTAAGGGGTGGAGGCACCACCAAGAACCTATACTAGCTAGCTCGAAGCGGAAAAATGGTATGAGATGGACCTCACCTTGCTCGACATTGTCCACAAAAGAAGGCCTTGAGTGCCATTATGAAGTCCAAGATGAGGGAGTTGGAGAGCTCCTTAGACCGGGAAGATTGACATATGGGGTACTTTAAGTGTTGTCTTTTTTGTGGAAGAGGGTGGACCAGCCTGACACATGCGCGGAGCAGAGCAGACGCTGGCACCCATGGCTAAGACGATGTTGGGAGGGTCTAGTACGCCCATGGGGAAAAGGGCACTATCCTTTGTGAAGGCCAAAATTAACAGGAGTGTTGATGCTTTAGTTGACATAGGTGCCGATGCGAATTTCATGGGTTTAGGGGTGGTGAAGCAGCTTGGCACCCATGGCTAAGACGATGTTGGGAGGGTCTAGTACGCCCATGGGAAAAAGGGCACTATCCTTTGTGAAGGCCAAAATTAATAGGAGTGTTGATGCCTTAGTTGACACAGGTGCCGATGCGAATTTCATGGGTTTAGGAGTGGTGAAGCAACTTGGCGGGCCAATCGTTGCGGACGAGGCTATGATTAAGTTTGTGAACTCCGGGCCCAAAGGGTCATGGCATGGTGGAGGACGCCGCAGGGATTGGAAGGGCAAGACGACTTTCAATGTCACAGATTTTGACTACCATGACGTGATGCTTGGAATGGACTACGAGAGAGGCTCATGCCATTATGATGTTCTAGGCAAATGCCATGTACTTGTTGGGCGAGGAGCGCCTCCCCACCCAACACTTGTCCCACTTGTGCATAAGGACTATGGCAGCTATAAGGTGGGAGCCTTTAAGTTCATCAAAGGTCAGATGGGCAACGTGTAGTAGTGGCTAACTCTTCGCAAGGTTCAAGTGCTCGAGGCAGTCAATCGTATTCCGCCCCATGAAGGGAAGACATGGCAAGGCGTGATGAGGATGTCATGGATTTTGGTTGGGGAGAATATCACAAAACCGTCACATTTTGGAGGTTTTTCCACGCAGGTGCTTACTGGGATCAAACATGTGCGCTTACAAGGACACTTGGGTGGAAGGCTAGGTAGCAGGGACACGGACACGGACACCGACGGAGATGCCAGACATCGCAATTTCCAAAAAATCAGATTTTGGACACCGCAGGACACCATTATTTTTTTAATATATTTTTATTATATATATATATAATAAATATCAAATACATTCTACAATATAAAATAACAAACAATAATGAAAAACTACCAAAACAAGGAATTCAAATACAAGTCATACTTAAACGTTAAATCCAACATAGTACATTAAAATATACAAGCAACATTTATTTGGTCAATATTTATTTAGTCAATGTACTGGACAAAAAAACTAAGTCAAATATCAAATATTTAATTAACAAAATGTGCCCACTGAAAGTCTGAAACAAGAGACGGTCGATAATTCAGTATGCATTAGATATGCTATGCACGACAGAGAGAGAAAAAAGGAAAGAAACGAAAGGGACTTTCTTCAGTAGAATCGGTACAAATGCACGACAGAGGGAGAAAAAAAAATATTAATAAAAGGAAAGAAACGAGAGGACTTTCAGTGACTAAGAGAAAAAAGGAGATGAGATGAGGATACAAAGAGAAGGAGACCTGTGGGTCAGCGACGGTGGCGTAGGACCTCCGGCGACAATGGCAAGACCTCTGGTGACGGCGACATCAGCTGGCTTCGGTATCTTTGGCGACTGTAGCCATCAGATCTGTCGGCTTCGGTATCTTCGGCGACTGAGCTCCGACAACACCGGCGACAGCCTTGATGTGGTCAGCAGACAGTAGCCGTGAGGTGAGAGAGAAGAAGACGGTAACGGCTCAATAGACTAGGGCACATCTAATATTTTTTGTAAAAAAACCCCACATTCTATTTATTACAGATTGACCCCCAAAATTAGTTCAAAAAATCTCAAATTGGCCCCAAACGGTCCGACATTGCTCCATGCCGTGTCCGACACTCCTCGGTGTGTCCGACATGGTGTTGGAAATGAAAAATAAAAAATAAAAAATAAAAATCGGACACCGATTAGGGGTGTGTCCGACACGTGTCGCCGGTGTCCGGAGGGTGTCGGGGTGTCTGTCCGTTTAAGACACCATACCTCCACCTAGGAGAGGTGTCGGTGCTTCCTAGGTGGAAGGTTTCCAGAATGTAGGACGTTCTAGGATAATCTTGGATAATCTTGGATTATCTTTTATATTCTTGCGAAGGAATGTTTTAGTAGAGTAACCTAGAGGGTTAGGGAAGCTTACAGATTCTAGGGAGAACTCTAGAATAGTAATTATAGCCATAAGATAGGATTGATCACCATCATCCATTGAAGAGTTGGAGTAGTAGGACTTCGATTGTGATCATCCACAAAAAGATTCACTAATATTCAGTCTCATATACTCTCCTTTCTTCTTCTTCTGCCAACGTTGCCATTGTGCGAGCGTGTGAGTGTCCGAAGGCTCGAGCGAGGAGTGAGTGGCCGAGACAACTAGTCTGGGGTGCGACTTGCCAAGACGTGCTAAGGAAGGCTGACTTAGGCATCCATGGGGGCGAATCTCCTAAGTGCTGCATGGTTGGGGTAGAGTTGTGATCGTCAAACTCCAGGCCTGTGACAGCGCGGTGCTGTATGGGTAGAGAACGGAGGGAGGGAGGGAGGGAGAATGAAAATGGGTACGGGAAGAGAGGAGAGACAACACAGATGCACAGACCAAAACAATTGTGCCGATGGAGATATTTTCGTTTTGATTTGTAGTAAATAAAGGGGCAAACAAGTAAAAAGTCTTGTCCGGTACTTTATTGGGTGGACGGAATTGAAGAAACACAGAAAAGAAGTTCTGGACCGTGCAGAGATTACGTATGGACGGCCAGATCAGTGCTGGTAACTCAGGGAAGTTGCCGGTGCTGTCATGGATCAGCTCTTATAAAATATACCAATAAACTGGCCACCATCAATGACTGACCGACCTTCCCCCCCTCCTTTTTCTCTCCATCTCTTGACCACAACCATAGTCATGTTCATCAATCACCACCGGGCTTCCCTCGATCACCACCGCCACCTCCATTTGAGAGCTACCTCCGTTTGATTACTACCTCCCGACTTAAAGTAAAGAAAAATCAAGGAATTTTATTTCTAACTTCGGGTTTAAGTTTCCAGTAATGATTATGCAAGATATCTAAAGTTTAGAATTGATTTTGTGTGATCTTCGATTTGAAATAAAAAATGTTGAACTTTCCAAGCATATAGACGTTGGTGATGTCCAAGTATCTTTGGCATGGTGTTCATTGCATGGAGATGGTTACTGGTGGCGGTTGAGGCGGATGCGTTTACTGCCGAGGAGTGCAACTAGGTGAGGCGCAGACGTAGGGCAAATGACTAAAAGTAAACTATATAGAAACAAAAAGGGGCACAAACTGATTCAAAAATTCGGAGGTGCTCATAAGTGTAAATGACTCATCAATTGTGTGGGCGCCTACGTGTGGCAGGGCGGAAGCTAATTTGAAAACAAAGAGAGAATAGAGTAGAACTGGGTCTTATTGGGATTACTTGGTGATTAAGGTGGAAGATGCAACTTTTGTTATTGACTTCAATTGATAATCTTGCATCATTAAGTTCATTATCATAAACCCATAAAATTTAGAAATTTCCAGGTGTGATATTTTAGAGACTGAGGGCAGCATAGTGTCACGGACCGAACTTCTCTAAGCCGAAACCGTGCGGCACTTAGCGGACAAGCCCCTTGCTTGTGCTAAGTCAGCCTTCCACTCGGACTGGGCGATGCTAGATGCGAACACCACAAGAAGAATAATAGAGAGAGAGTTTGGGAGAATGTATTGCTTGTATTGCTTGTGTACAAGAATACTTGTGTGTTTTGGCCAAGTGAGGCCTCAGCTATTTATACTAGTCCACCTCCTCAACGAACGGTGGAGATACATTCGATCCTACGGATCCTATTATGCTTCTAGAATTCTAGAATACTTTCCTACTCTAGAATATTTACACATGTTACACATTTTACACATGTTCAAAATAGAGAGAAGTCTTGAACCTTCCGGAAGCCTTGCCTTCTAACTGCCAAGTAAGTGTCCACAAAGCGTCCCGTAAGCCCCTGCGTGGCGTTTCTTCTAAAATTAGCCTCCATATAAAAAGTGCGGGACAATAGGATGAAGTAGAAAAATGTGGTCGCCGAGCAGGACATGAACTGATATGATAAATAGGCTACAAGATATTTGGGCAGAATGGGAGAAACAATATATGACGTGATAAATAGGTTACAAGATATTTGGGGCAGAATGGGAGACATAATATTTAACCGAATACCGAATTCCTTAATATGCGTGCAAGTCAAATGAGATCAATTTTTCTGGGACGGAGGGAGTATCTAAAATGAAGTTATGTTCAGTTCTGTGCTTACTAATATTCAGATCTCTTTAGGCTATTCCATATTCTCTTGGTTCTCTATGGAATATGGTATGATTCAACATAAATATTAACTATTCAAACTTTTCTACAGGCCTCTTGAGAGTCTTAATTCTTATTTAGGAAAATTTGATTTACCCCAAATTTGATTTTAATAAGTCTGTTTGCAAGTTTTGACTAGTTGATAGCAGTATCTGAATACCATGGACATCTTGTTTCTGATTGGTCTAATTTCTACATACCAGCCCCTTCCTGCACAAGAGGAGAAAGAACTAAAAGAAACACTACAGGATATTCTTGGGCAGGGGAAGAAGGTTAAGGTCGAACAGAAGGTACAATCTCATTCTAGTTGTTTCTAATTTTTGGCTTATTTTGTAGTTGAAGTGTCTCTAACACTGGCATAAATACGCCAGATTGATCCTAGTATTCTAGGTGGGCTCATGGTGGAATTTGGGCAAAAGGTTTTTGACATGTCTATAAGAACTAGGGCAAGGAAGATGGAAAGGTTGCTGCGGGATCCAGTCAACTTTGACAGCCTCTAAGCCCCTTCTCTGGTCATTTTGGGCATAAACTGACTTGAAGGTTCGAAGAAGGAATCAAGTATTTTTGTTTCTTTTTGGAGTTTGGGATGAATGTACCCTCTCTTTTCAGATTATGGCACCATCCTGGTTGCAAATAATAGCTGCTTGTTCTTCTTATAAAACATGACATACCCGGTTCAACCGCAACTTTTTCCTTAAACATTGTTTGGTTGCTTTCCTGGTTATTATTCGTATGTGGAAATGAGTGCAGTAAAGATGATTAACTGCAGATGAATTATCTTATACCATTATCGTAAGGCAAACCCCCAGTGCCAAAGCAATAGAAGTTTTGCCGTCTTGGCATCAAGAATTGGAAATGCAATCCTTGATCGTTTTCTTCTCTCTTCTATACTTCTCCCCACCACCTCCTAACCCACAACTGCGTTTATGAGAAGAAGGCTGATAGAAGAGGAAGGGTAGATCCGAACACCAGTGACAAGGGAAGGGTAGATCAGAGTTCAGAAGATCGGAATGAGCAGATTGTGAAATGGAGAATAACGGGGAGGTAAGAGAGGAGGGTGGGGTTGGAATGACATCTCTGTGGCGGCGTAGAGATGGGGAAGAGGAGAGGAAGTAAGGAGTTTTTTTTCAGGTTATCCACGAGTTTTTTTAGGTGGGGAAAGGGTGGGGAAATAAGGGATTTGAAATAAGGAGTTGGGTGAATGCGATAAGGGCAACATTGTCTTTTGATAAGAAGTAGAAATATATACCAAAGATGAAGGGGAGAAGATACAAAACGTAACAATGTGGATGACAACCCCATCCACTAGAGTGTAGGAGGAGCAAGCACAAAACAAATGACAACAATGTAAGATAACGCAAAATTAGACTACACGAAGCAAAAACACCACGGGGTAACGTCAACTAAGGAGTCGAACAAGGAGATGATAGACAACAGGCTATACATAAGCTAGCCATTCATGTGGAACATCTGTATCTGATCTGCAAGCAAAAGAGGCCAAGCTGACGACAAGCCTAAAACACCTGCTTTACCGACGGTAAGATGCAACGAGTGCAATTATCTGTATGCAGTTGTACATCTGCTAGAGTAACCTAACTGTTTCGGATTTGATCAACAACACGTGAGGAAGACAATAAGAATATGAGATGTAAACAACCAGAATTAAATAGCCATTCAACAGCATAAACTACAGCAGACATAGTAGCACGAAATGAGTCAGCAGCTAAACAAACCATACTGTTAGCACCCATAGGAACCCATGCAGCATTAAGTACCACTAGACCCATGCCAAAGAGATCCGCATCAGCAACAGATTTAACCGAGATTGAACAGAAGATTGGAGCGGTGGGACTTCGACATTGACAAGAGGTAGAAAAATGAAAAAGGTAAATATGAGGTGAGAAATGTTCAAACTGGGTAATAGAAATGATAGACCGTGGATGTGCCTTGCTCTCTCGTTGAGCGATTGTGCGAAAACAGGTAGAGAAGTGCAAAGTAGAACCATGATGATTAAAAGAAGCACCGGCACTAACCAAGATACGATGAGGCCAGTAATGCTCGCCCTTGAAGACTAAAACATTGCGGCCAGTCCATATATGCCAAAGAATAATCACCATCCAAAGGAATCTCTGCATAGCCTTCTGGTTATAGAAGAGAGGTTGAGATAACCAGTGAACCAACCAAGATTTCAACGTAGGAAAGGTAAGCCTCAAGGTAGTGATATCACTCACTGTCTGCCAAAGACTTTGTACAAAGCCGCACTCCAGAAAAAAGTGGAAATGAGTTTTAGCTGTAAAAGGATAGAGAGGACATAAACTTGAACCAGTGCAATTTCTTTTGGCCAATTCCGAAAGTAGGGGCAATCTTTCATGAACCAACTGCCAAAGGAAATATTTGAATTTCTCAGGAATGGGAAGTTTCCAAATCTTCTTCCAAACACCACCCGGAACCTCCGGGTCAAATTTTCCCGGGCTTTGAAGAACAAGCGACTGATAGGTCTTTGAAATTGAGAAAGCACCATGGGTCTCATATGGCCAGAAACTAGAATCCGGAGAATGATTAGGGCTAAGATCTAAACGTAAAATTGAGGAGACGATATCAGTGGGGAAAAGTCGGAAAAGCAAGTTGATATTTCAGGTTCGAGTGTTTGGAAGGAATAAATGATATATCAAGAGAAGCGAATTGTCAGAGTGACAATTCGCTTGTAACCGAGTAGGAGCAACAGATTGAAGCCACCAGTCCATCCAGACAGAGATAGATCTCCCATCCCCAATATGCCATTGAATACCATGTTTTAAAGTCCTCTATCCCACTAGCAGACTTCGCCAAATCCAGGAGCTAACTCTAGTTTGCTGAACATGTAAAAAGTCTTTTGTGAAGAAATATCTACCCTTTAAGACCCGGCTTAAAAGGGAAGTCGGTTGAGTCCAAAGCTTCCAAGCTTGCTTAGTTAATAGGGCTTGATTGAAAAGGCGGAAATTGCGAAAGCCAAGACCTCCAAGACTTTTAGGCAAACAAATAGTAGGCCAAGCAACCCAGTGAATAGATTTTCGGTTTGCATCCCCAGACCACCAAAAGCGAGCCAAGATTTGGTCTAACTGGGAGCAAACATGAGCAAGGAATCTGTACACTGACATAGAATGGACCAGGATAAAGGAAAGAACATATTGAATTAAAGTGGTGTGACCTGCCTTATTTAAAAAGAGCCCTAGCCAATGAGCATATCAATCCTGAACCTTAGCCACAAGACCGCGGAAAATATCATTTTTCTGAGCGGAAATATCAAGATTGATCCCCAGATACTTACCGAAGGATGGAGTAACATGAAAATCAAAACCCGTCTCAATAAGCAGTCTACCAGCCGGAGAGGCATTAGGGCTTATATAAAGAGTACTCTTGCTCCAATTAATACATTGACCCGACCATTTGCAGTAGAGAGCAAATACATTCTTAACCTCAGAAATACTATAGAGTATATCTTTTCGAAGCCGAAGGAAGAGGAACAAATCATCAGCGTACATGAGGTGCAAAATTGAAGGCGAAGATTTGCCCGTTTTAATGCTTTCGATCTTCCCCTTACGCTTTGCATCTAAGAGAGCAGCTGGCGAAATCTTAGAGCATAGAATAAAAAGATAAGGGGCAACAGATCACCTTGACAGATACCACAAGATGGAGTAAAGCTGGAAGTAGGGGCACCGTTCACTAGGAGAGAGTAAGAGATAGTAGTCACACATTGAAGAACTAACTCCTGCCAGTGGCAAGGAAATCCTAGACGATGAAGAACCGCTTCGATGAAGTCCCAATTTAAGCGATCGAAGGGTTTACTGAGATCAAGTTTAAGAGCTATCAATATGATTCCACGCTTTTTCCGGCGACAAATGAATTAGTTAGATCTTGGGCTAAGAAGATATTATCAGAGATGCATCGACCTGGCACAAAAGCAATCTGAAAAGGCGAGATAAGGTCCTCCAATGCAGGGCGCAACCGATTAGCCAAGACTTAGGAAATAATGCGGTAGATCACATTGCACAAATTGATCGGCCGAAAATCAGAAGCCCGCAAAGGAGTAGGAACTTTGGGAATCAGAGTAAGAAAAGTGAAATTAGTTTCTTTGAGCATTTTCTCTGAAGAAAGGAAAGAAAGAACCACCCTGATGACCAACGGGCCTAAAATAGACCAACACTGCTGAAACAAAACTACAGGGATACCATCAGGGCCAGGTGCCTTGTACCGACCCAAGTGAGAAACTACCAGCTGAATTTCATTAGGAGTGAAAGGTTGACAGAGAAGATTGGCTATCAATGGGAAGCTACCAAGATATAAATGCAACTCATCCCCAAGGAAATATTGCAAGGAGGTTGAAGAGCTTACAAAAGAAAGAGATCAGATAGGCATGAATGTCATCAAGGTCAGTGAGTTCCAAGTCTACATCATTAAGTAAAGAGTGAATTTGATTATGACGCCGACGAATAATGGTAGATGTGTGGAAAAGCTTAGTATTGTGATCCCCGTCATCAAGCCACGAGATTTTGGAGAGCTGAGCCCAGAAAACTCGCTCACATTCTAATAGAAAGTCCAATCGACAATGATTGCAAAAATCAGCTAAAAGACTAGAAGTACCAAGGTTTGAGAATCCAGAAGAGATTCCTAACTACCTTTCAAGTCTATCACACAAGCTTGTAACATATCCTCAAAGGTTTATATAGTACGCTCACTTTGACCATCAGTCTGAGGGTGAAAGGCTGTACTCACGGCCAACTGTGTACCCATAGCCTTCTGAAAAGCTTGCCAAAATCGAGAAGTAAAATGTGGATCCTTGTTGGAAACAATACTAGCAGGAACTCCATGCAAAGGAACTATCTCATCGATATATAACTTAGCTAGTTTTTCCATGGAATATTTCTTATTTAGAGTAAGAAAATGTGCAGACTTAGTAAGACGGTCTACTATTACCCAAATCGCATCATTTCCGTCTTGAGTCCGCGGTAAACCTGTCACAAAATCCATAGTTATGTGCTCCCATTTCCACTCAGGAATAAATAAAGGCTATAAATAACCACCCGACTTTTGATGTTCTACCTTTACCAGCTGACATGTTAGGCACTTGGAAATAAAATTAGCTATATGACCTTTCATACCATTCCACCAATAATGTGATTTCAAATCTCTGTACATTTTAGTGCTACCCGGATGAATACTGTACTTACTCTGATGTGCTTCTTTCAAAATCTCCTGTTTAACTTCATCATCACTTGGTAAACAAACACGATCTTTAAATCTCAATATATCTTCAGAAGATAATGAAAATTCAGGTTGCAACCCTTGCTCCACCTCCGTTCTAATTTTCTGCAACTCTGGGTCCTTTCCTTGAGCTTCTCGTATCAATTGCATTAACGCAGACCAAACTTTAATATTAGAAAATAAAAATCCCGTTCTAGTTGCACGCGGCCTCCAATCACACACATCAGTCAACATATCCCATTCCTTAAGTATTAAACTAGCAATCACATTCTTTCGGCTTAAGGCATCAGCAACCATATTAGCCTTACCCGGGTGATAAGAAATAGAACAACTGTAATCGTTTAATAATTCCATTCATCTACGTTGTCTCATGTTCAATTCCTTCTACGAAAATAAATATTTCAAACTCTTGTGATCACTGTAGACCTCAAATTTTGCTCCATACAAATAATGTCTTCACTTATGCAAGGCAAAAACAATAGCTGCTAATTCTAGATCATGAGTAGGATAATTCCCTTCATATGGCTTCAATTTACGTGATGCATAAGCAATTACTTTGCATAAGTACACAACCCAAACCTTTGTGAGATGCATCACTATAAATTACAAAATCATCATTACCGTCAGGCAGAACCAAAATAGGTGCACTGACCAATCTATGTTTCAACTCTTGAAAACTGTTCTCACATTTATCATCCCAAATAAAAGTTACTTTCTTCTGAGTCAAACGAGATAATGGACCAGCAATTTTGAAAAATTCCTCAACAAATCTACGGTAATATCCGGCTAACCCCAAAAAACTACGTACCTCCGATATTGTTGAAGGCGTTTTCCAACTTTGTATAGCCTTAATCTTAGCCGGATCCACTGATATTCCTCCACCTGATATTATATGCCCCAGAAAAGCAACTTGTTCCAACCAAAACATACACTTTTCAAATTTGGCATACAATTTTTTATCCCGTAAGGTTTGCAAAACAAGTTTGAGATGCTGAGCATGCAGTTGGGTATCCCGAGAATAAACCAAAATATCATCAATAAAGACTACCACAAAACTATCCAGGTATGGTTTGAATATGCGATTCATCAAATCCATAAACACCGCGGGTGCATTAGTAACCCCAAATGGCATAACTAGAAATTCGTAATGACCATACCTAGTCCTGAAAGCAGTCTTAGGGACATCCTCCTCCCTTACCTTCAACTGATGATAACCTGACCTCAAATCCAATTTGGAAAATATCTTAACTCATTGCAATTGATCAAACAAATCCTCGATATGGGTATTTATTCTTTATGGTTACTTGATTTAATTGTCTGTAGTCAATACATAAACGTAAGGTATCATCTTTTTTCTTAACAAATAATACAGGCGAACCCTAAGGTGAAGTACTTGGTCAAATAAAGCCTTTATCAAGTAAATCTTTTAATTGCACCTTTAACTCTTTCAATTTAGGAAGAGCCATTCTGTAGGGAGCTTTAGATATAGGTGCAGTGCCTGGAACAAGTTCAATAACGAATTCTATCTCCCTATTAGGTGATAGAGTAATCAAGTCCTAAGAAAGTACATCTGAATATTCTTGAACAATAGGGATGTCCTCCAGCCTAGTCACAGTCTTCTAACAGTCAATAGCATATACAATATATCCCATACAACCCTTATCAAGTAACTTCTGAGCACGTAAGGCAGAAATAATAGGGACATCAATTGGACTTTTATCACCCACGTACATGAATACCGACTGATCAGGTAAAGTAAACGTAACAGTTTTGGCAAAACAGTCAACACTAGCATGATTGTGGGATAAACAATCCATACCCAAAATAACATCCAACTCCCGCATAGGCAGTGCAATCAAATTAGCATGCAGTACATGGTTATTCATGTTAATCTCACATGCTTTGTACACTCTATCTTTATATAAAGAGTCACCCACAGGGGTACTGACTTGGACCACAAAAGGTAAAGACTCCGACAGCATAGGCAATGATGTAAGAAATTTGATGCGACATATATGAATGTGTAGAGCCTGGATCGATCAATACTCTAGCCAAAGTACCAAAAATTAGAACAGTACCTCCAACAACTGCAGGCAATCCCTGTACCTCATCCTAACCCAGTGCAAATGCTCTAGCCTTTATCATCGGTTTATTCACCCTTCTATCGGTACTAATACCAGTACCGGATGCGTCCCCAGTAATAGTAGCCACATATCCTTTATTTTTAGGACAATCCCTCATCTGATGCCCCTGTGCCCCACATGCAAAACATGTCCCCTTTCTCTTCCTACAAACCTCTTCTGTATGCCCAGTCATACCACAAAATGTGCAATATCGACTCACTGCCTGTGCAGGCTGCTGTTGAGGTGGTATATACTGAGTAGGCCTCATTGAAGGCCTAGGCTGAGGTCGTGATCCAGTTATAAATGGTCGTCACATAAATCCCTGTGTCTGGGGTCTAGGTGCATACCATATACTCGTCATATCTGTTCTCAGAAATTTCCTACCACCAGATGTAGAAGGAAATCTTTCCGCCTGCCACTGTGGCACCAGGGGACTAGATAAACTCATTTGTGCCCTCTTTGCCCGTGTAAACCCCAAAGTCCTCTCAATATTAAGTGCCCGATGATAATAAGAGATATTAAGAGGTGCTATAGCTTCCTGTATGTCAAGATTCAAGCCAGTCTCAAACTTTCAAGCTTTCCGATCACCACCCTCAACAAAATAAGAAGCATGTCGAGCTAAAGCAGTAAATTCCTTTTCATATTCTTGTACAGTCTTGTTTTTCTGTTCAAATTACATGAATGCCAATTCCCTATCTCTTCTAACAATTTCCGAAATATACTTGTTATTAAACTCAGTAGTAAACAAATCCCAAGTTCTTATCACATTACCGTCTGCCCACTTTGCATCAATCGTCTTCCACCAAACCCCACATCCTCACTCAAATAAAAAGTAGCCAAAGAAACTTTATGTGAAGGAGTTAATTGCATTCTCTCAATTAATTTCTCCTTATTGCTTATCCAATCCTCTGCCTTATATGAATTAGTGCCACCCGCAAATACAGTAGGCTTAAGCTTAACAAATCTTTCAAGCAAGGCCAGATCATCAGTAGTTATAATGGATCTCATCTGAGAACTCTCACCAACCTAACTGTACTGGTGATTGTTTTGCGAAGATTCTAGGGCATTGGGTATACGTCCAACTAACCCAATTATCTCTCGTAAATTAGGGTCAGTTCCATGTGTACCCTGCCCCACGGTACTTTTCTCTCTCTGGCCTTCCATATATCACACCTGAACAGGCAAAAAAAATATGTTTAGGCCACACTAAATTTCAAAATCAAATAAACTAATCAATTCCGAAGATCTTAGCTTGGCTTTTAAGCAACTATAGCTCTGATACCATTAAATGTCATACCCCCCGGAAGGGGTGCAACGCTAAACAAGCCGATTAACAGATATACCTCAAGGATAAACAGAGCTTTACTACAACCTCAAAATAAACAGCGGAAGTACGCTTAAACGTTACAGTTGTTCATAAGTGGAAAGACTGAACATAACATTATATTACAGACCACTACTCTCCTATACAAATACTACACTCCAAAACAAAAGAAGAACAACTAAAACGTTGCTCACCCAGCGTAATACTCTTGAGTCTCCCCGGATAATCCTCTTCGTCCCTTGGCAAATACTCCGACTCCGAACCTTGAAAAAGTATTGGGAATGGGTCAGCCTAATGGCTCAGTAGGGTATCCGGTGCTTTTAAGTCCAAACATGAATTGATTATATTATGCATAGTTAGTATAAACATGCAAGTCACTTAAACACATGATACCTACGTACTTAAGAATAATTGAACATATCGAGTAACACATGCAACCATCTGCTGACACTTGCCTTCAAAAGAAACGAGAATAGCATATCGAGTAAGATTTGAAAGTAAGATCTTGTAGAACATATACGAGAATGGCAAGCAAGACCTAAATTTTAACTTGATCTCGCTAAGTATAACAAAACAATATAAACAAGTTCAAGACCAATATGAGCCAAGTACGAGAATATCAATATGCAAATATGCCTTTCATGCACGAGCCAACCTTCCCTGAGTGCGAGAGACTTTTTGTATCGCAACCGACTGATGTAGCGGGTTCGATAGAAGAAGTCCAACGTCATCACAGGCACGCCAATAGTTCCTTTCGAGAAGTAGTACGCATAGCTAGTGCATACTATCGAGACATGAACGAGAACGAGAGCCCTGGCCGGATAACTTCCAACCCCGGCAAATACCACCCTCAACTCACTTTTTCCTCCTCCTTCACGTGACATGCATAATCATGCACATATGTCAATAAAAAGTCATCAAGTACATCAAAAGAGCTTTATTCTCCTCTCAAGTCATATTTGCCATATTATCAACAACATATGCCAAACATGTAAACTAATCTCTAATGCGCTAACTAATTCGGTAATCAAACAAGAAACAATTGATGTTCTTCCTTAAGTACCCTACACACATGCATAATTATATTAGCATGTATATATTTGAGTGCCCATTTAAGACCTGAAATTTACCCAGTTATTCACCACTAAGCCCATCACAAAGAACTACTAGTTTAGGTTTTATAATCTGCCCAGTATTTCAATTGGCAGCAGGAATAGTCTGTACTCCAAAAATCATAACAATTTAATTACAAGGCCTCTACAGTAATAATATATATTTATGTAAACTATACTTAAAGAGATACATTCAAGTATTTTACTTGGTACGAAAATATTTTTTTAAGGTCATGTTAAGCCCTTCCAAGAATCTGTCCAACAACAGTTTCACAAGATAGGTTCCAAGCCACGAATTTTAAACCATAGCAATAGTACTTGAAATAATCTTAAATTTGGTATGTATACTCTATACATGTATTATTATAACATATAAAATAACCAAGTCCATATATCAACTAAAAGTATACCTTTCTAAGCATCAAAATTACTCTAATTCCATGACTGTACAGTTTCACATGACATGTTTCAAGCCACGAATTTTAAACCATAGTAATAGTACTTGAAATAATATGAAATTTGGTATGTATACTCTATACATGTATTATTATAACATATAAAATAATCAGATCCATATATCAACTAAAAGTATATATTTAGAAGCACCAAAATTACTCTAATTCCATGACTGTTTTGCAGATTTCAGCACCCATGATCATACTTCCCCTTGAATCATTTCAAGCAAATATATATAAGTGTTTTAGTACTACTCATAATACTTATCATACATGTTTTGAAGACTTAAAAAAAAACACAAGATAACCTGTCTTAAAGAAAATTAAGCCCAAGTCAATTCAAGAAGGTTGATTCAAATCTTTCTCCTTTGTTCTTCCTTTTCTTCTTCTCTTCTTCCCTTTCTTTTCTTTTCTTTCTTCTTCTTTCTCCTTTTTTTTCCTTCTCTTTCCCTTCTCTTTGTTTCTCTTTGGCCGAAAGGCAGTCTTCCACCTCCCCTTCTATTTTGTTTCCAAGTTATCCACTTAGGTTTCTTTCCATTTTTTTATTAGTTTCCTTTGATTACTCACCACCAACAATTAATCCCAAGACAACACATTGAGTGCCATTAATACCAACATTTGATATTTGCATATTAGTCCCACAACTTAATTTCAATATTTATTTTATGTATACAAATAATATAACACGATCACGTTATTTCTATCAAATTTAAATATGTTTAAATTTAATAAAATGATTAGTAGCTAACTAAGATCGGGGTCTCTCTCTCTCTCTCTCTCTCTATATATATATATATATAGATAACTACATGATGACTTGATGCTTCGGGTACGTAGGTAGCTTGGGGCATATTCCTCAAGTTCAGTTGCAATAATAAAAACAAATTCCATTTCCTATTAAAAAAAAGTCTTTGGACTACGTGATGACTTGATCTTTTGGACACGTAGGCCGCTTAAGGCATATTCCTCAGGTTCAGCCACATCAATAAAATAAAATAAAAAGTATTTTCAAAAAAAAAAAAAAAAAACAAAAAAGAGAGAAAAAAAAAGAAGAAGGAGAAAATAGTTCTTCCTAACAAAAGTTGTTGGACTACGCGATGCCTTGATCCTACAGGTATGCATGCAGGCAACTCGAGGCATATTTCCAAGACAAGATGAATCTTCACAAAAGAAGTTCTCGAGATGATTTACATGACTTCATCCTTCAAATATGTTGTCATCTTGTATCATATATCCGATGCACCTTGACACATGCATCTAAGATAACAAAGGATGACCTTATCGACTTTCTCTAAAGTTTCACAACGGCTCAAGCATCTTACAAAAGAAAGATCAAATGGATATATGAGTTGGTCATGAACACCATGAGGAAAAGGGAATATTTGTTGCATGGAAGCGCGACGCTTGTCACCTACTTCAAGATGGTTTGTCTCTTGGAGCGTCTGGATTGAAGGAGAAAACTGAAAAAGCTGAGCTGCCAAATTAGTAGTGATCCGATCTTTTAGCAAATACGAAAAGCTTGAATCATGAGGGACATTTGTTGGCAGCAAAATTTTGACAAAAAATATATTTTTGTTGGGAGCTTTTACCAAAAGAAGCCCAAATATTCAGGCTTTTAAGTGGGCTCATGTGCTTAGAAGCCCACTAATATTGTAATTGGGTTAGAATGTTTGGACTACAACGAAAGACTTTGGAGATATGCCACAAAAAAAAAATAAAAAATGAAAAGGATAAATACTCTTGCAATGTGATAATGTTTAAGAATTATCACATGAGTGGAGCAGTGCACAAGCTTTAGAAGTCTAGGACTTCATCATTATAAAAAGAATAGTCATTTGCAAGAGGGAGAGGACTCTCACTCGGTAGAAGTAGCAAAAGAAAAAAAAAGCAATCAAAGAGAGAAACAAAGAGGGAGAGAGGATAAAGGGAGAGAAGTCAGCAGAAGACTCATCAAAGGAAAAAGAAGAAGAGAGGTACTGTTGCGGCAGAAAGGAGGAAAAGAAAGAAAAAGAGAATTTTTTTTTGGGAAGAATGGGATCAAGGTGAATCCCATTTCTATTCATTTCTGATTTTTTTTACTTCTCGGAAAATTTCAAAAACTTTTCATGATGTATTAAGATTCATGAAGAAATAAAAGTTTCGTATATATTTTTGTTTGTTATTTATGTTGTATTTGTTATTTGTGTTTCTTTAATCGGAGGTTGTCGTAAACGTAATTAATGGTTGACTTTTTAGTCATTCGGGAATATGAATCCACTATATAAAATAGTAAACGTCGTTATATATATACGACGGAATTTTGTGACGTAAGATTCGACGCTAATCAATAGCGGCGAAAAATGTGTCATCAAGTGACAATCATTGGAGATCACTGGGGTCATCGGGTTTCCGGCTGTACAAGCCATTTGCAGTATTCTGGCAGCCACACCACTGAATGGTGGGCGGTCACAGATGGCCTTTTGCTTGCTTGGAACACGGATTGCAGCAGTAACTTCTCAATGCAAATCCCCTACCCCTTACTGAAACTTTGGTTCTAAGTGTTCCTGGTATGTCATAGTTTTCCATGGGTTCTGACGGTGGATAAGTGATCTCGCTTGCTTGGGTTTTTGGCACGTCACCTGTATTTTGATATTAGTGGGAGAGTCATTCTACATTGTGTGACTCAAACGTTTGCTTAATTAAATAAATTTCTCTAGTTTTCTAAAATAATAATAATAATAATAATGTTTAGAATGCTTTCTCTCTCTCTCTCTCTCTCTCTCTTTGTCGGTCAAACTTTCTCTATGTATTTGCATTATTATTGTTCAATGAGAGTACAGTTAAGTTGAGCGCACCATAATAAGTTCACCACCATTGAATAGCATGATTCATAAAAGCTGGGCTAAACCTCCATGGAGCAGAAATAAACAACATTTATTGTTAGTTCCTCTAGGCTATAGCAAGTGAAAACAAGAAGAAAAAAACTTGAATTGAAGGTTGGTTTATGTGCTTTTCTTATGAGTAGCCTTATTAAGAATTTCTGAATGGTCATCGACACTCTCTGCACGAATATGTCTAATTGTATGACGTACAAATTGCGTGCATAAAGCAGCAATGCCCATAGCCAATCAGGGAGTGTCAACAAGGCAACCTTTCTAAGTGTTTCTCTTGCAAATGATGGTATTTCACATGTAATTTCTCATACACATCTTTTACAATTTGCTACCAAGGAGTTGGTTCAGTGAATAAAAAATCCAAACATATCACCAGAGTTCGAGTCTCCTGCCCGTCGTTTCTTGTTGAGGGCAAACATGCGTCCTCGACTTTGCATGTGCTTCACACGTGAATTTCACGTGAGCTTTAGCTCCGACACATGTGCTGATATCGAGGGCTCAGATGTATCTGGTTGGCACAGTGGTCCTCTAGGCACAATACTCCTTACTAGCTAGATCAGAACCTTACGATCCCGCCATATTATGTACCCAAAAAAAAAAGAAAAAAGAAAAGAGAGGATATTTTACAATTTGCTTGGCTAAGCAATATCTGGATTATATCTTCTGAAAATATGGTTCTATCAGTGTTTTCTTTTCTTCTCCTATGGTGTAATACCCCAATATTTTTTTCTTATGCTATATTATTACTTTAAAATATTTAAATAATTAAATAACTAATTAAATAAGCAAGTTTGTGGTCTTTTTGCAATATTATGAAAGTTTTGGTGCCTTTTGAGTAAGAGGCTAAAGTTTGGGGGGCTTTGTTTAATTAGCCAGCTAGGGTTACATTTAAATAACATATTTTTCTCCAGCCTCCTCTTCCTTCTCCGGTAGCCGGCCCTTCCACTCTCTTCTGCATTTTAAGCCCTAAATTGCTTGTTCCTTTGGAGAAGATTGGCGTATTCGAGTAGCGTAGCTTGGGAGGATTGTGTTTTCGTCGATTCACTAGTATAAGGTAAGGGATTTTAATGCTTTTTGTTGTGGCTTGGGTTTCATTATTTAAATCTGAAAAATCATCGGACTCGATCAATCTTGTTGTGTAAGGAAATTCGTATTTTTGCTGTGGTAAGTAGGTTTCTTAATTGTTGTGAAAAAGATTGTTTCTTCAAATTTAAGAGTATCGTTCGTATCCATGAAAACTTGTTCGCAGGCTCCAATTCATTGCCTTGTAGGTTTCTTCATCCGTGGGAAAGATTTACTCATTCAAACTAATTACCCTTGAAAGTCTTGTTCGTTAGATTGCGTTTTTCTCCTTATTCCGCCAACCTTCACACGGCATAATACCTTACGTTGAATTGGCCAGAGTGTAAACCATGGCTTCTCATTTTGTTGTTAGCGTCTAATTAGAAGTCACTGCCGAAATGTCTTAGAGATCCCTTGTGGGTTCATGCAAGAAGGCCATGTTTGACGTTTATTGTTTTTCCAATTTTGAAAATTGGAAAAAAAAGCGCGTTTGGTAATCATTTTTTTTTCTGCTCCAATTAAAAAAATCAGTTTTTAAATTAAAGAGTAAAAAAAAAACTCCAAAAACTGTTTTTTTTAGACCACCAACACCACCCTCCCACCGCTGGTGACTGTCGGCAACCACCACCGGCAACCACCGCCGCCTGGCGGCAGCTAGCCACCTCCGGCCACCAGCACCGGCGACTGCCGGCAGCCACCAGCCACCACCACCGTCGACCACCGCCACCACAAACCACCACAAAAAAAATTCAAAATAAAAACTGGGTTATCAAACACAAAAAAAAAAAAATCAAAATAAAATTGGGTTATCAAACACCCATTTGTTTTTTGTAAAAAAAAAAAATTTAACTGCTCTTTAATTTTTTCAATTTAAAAACTGAAAACCAAAAAAAAAAAAATTTGTCAAACAGAGCCAGTCTTATTATTTTTTTTCTTTCTTTCTTTCATTGTTGGGTTGGCAGAAGGCATGGTCAATGCCTTTCTTCTTTACGGATGGCATCATCTTTTGTCCTTAATCACTTCTTCAGGCTTTAATTTATTCATGGACATTACATTACAGTTCCTTTCATGTTTTCTAATGCATGTATATGCCTTGAAATTCAAGTCACCTTAGGAAATTCTTTTGAAATCATTGGACGAACTCCCAGGTTCACGTTACATGCATGATATTGATCATTAAAAAGAAACAGTTCTTGTGCTGTTTTCTTTTTTCTAAGTTCAAGTTTGAATTTGGTTTTTAATCATTTTGCCATCCATTATTTGATTTCATGTCATATTAAGCTCAAAGGAACCCAGAGTTGAGTTGTTTCAGTCCCATGGAATTTGTATTTTTGTGCTCGTCAATTTACGACTAAGTGATCGACTATGTTTGAACAACTCTCAAATTGAGAGGGTCCTTTTGGACACACGTTTGTTAATGCTGGCAATCAATAAACGCCTGACATGCTACTGGTAGCACATGTTTGATGTTTGTACGTTTGATTCAACGTTTGAGTCTTATGACCAACATAGTCATCGTATTTTTGTTGTGTAGCATTCCCGACATATTAAATATATATATGTTTAGGGTTAATGCTTAATCATGTTTGTTTTGGCATTTGATATAAGAATTTGGTTTGCCCATTCCATCAAGTATTGTCGTTTGACTCTGTTAGTTTTTGCTTTGATATCTTGTCGTTTTGTACCTTACTGAGCTATTTGAGTTCACCCTTTCACTCTACCTTGCCCCTTGCCACAGGTCATGAAAGTGACTAAGGATCCGTGTGACGGCATTGGAGCTTTGAGAGTCCTTTGTAGTTAATTAGATTGCAGTTTGTTTTGAGAACTTTACCCGAATGTGGGTAATTTGATAGAATTGATTTTATGTGATTTGTTTAGCCGTTGCGTTTAGTAAATTTGTTTTGTAAGGGAATATTAAGTGGAAGGATTATATTAGAAGGTTATTCTTTTGGAGATATTTTGTTTTTTTAAAGGATTAGTTGCTTTGTCTATATTGCTCTCCAGAGTTATAGCGGTATTTTCAGGAACTTTGATTACAGTCATGGCTTCCGTTTTCGGGGCGTGACATATGGAGTGAAGACGCCTATCTTAGCTCCAATTCTCCCCATCTTTATTTCTTCAAAAAGAGGGGGGAAAAAAAAAAAAATCTTGAGTCGTACATGTGCCAATCCGCATTCAATAATCCTTAACAATTTCATTTGGGCTCTCGACGACGTCCACCTTTTCTTCAACTCTTTCACCTCTCAGTTCTTCTAAAAGAAAAAGAAAAACAAATTTCTGGGACGGTACATGCCAATTCACTTTCAATCATTTACAACTTCTATCATATTTTTTGTTACTCAAGACACGTTCACCTTATCCCCTTTGTGTCAACGACTTTCTGCTGCTTTTTCTGATATATACTGAGATAATTCGCTGAACTCTTGGAGCTCAAAAGAAGCTAAACAGATAGGTAGATGTTTCAGGAAAAGAAAAGGATTAGTACGGCGGAGTTCAACCACTGGATTAAACGTAGACATTAATTCCAGCAGCGCCTGCATAATCTTTACCAGCTTTTCCTTTGTAGATGCCCGTCCTTTCTGCATGTGGGACTCGTCTATTTATAAAAAGCTGAGCAAGTGATAAACCCTTTCTTGCGTGCTTCTACTTTTGTGGTCAATTTACCTGATTGAAAGACAGTTTGATGACATGCCAGGTGTAGTAACTGTGGTTCTTGCTGGGTTTTCTTGTCTTTCCGACCAAGTACAATGTTGCTTGGCGGGGGTTCATAAGCATGATCGAGATACCATTGTCAGGACAGCTTGTTGTAGATAAGAGCGCTTGAAATACGTAGATAGAGTAGCTTGGGAGTTTTCTTCTTACTTTTTTCCTCAGGAAGGCAAGTCCAAATCAGCATGCAAGATCAAAGATCTAAAACCCACCCTCATCGTTTATCTTGAATCGGCACCAAGACAGTGAAAGCTACAATTGTGGTTAGTGACATGTAAGATCATTTTGGACAATAACTCCTAGGTAAGGGTTTAACCTTGGCCACTGATGAACAAAAGACGATTTAAGCATCTCAAGTTCACTTTCTACGTCTCTGTGTTTGACCATAATCACTTTTATAGAACAATAGCGATACGAATTTGCTCTGAAAAACATTATCAGACATTTCTTTAATTAATAACTGCATTTGAAATTAAAAACATATAGTTTTC
Source organism: Escallonia rubra (assembly GCA_033065855.1). Lineage (NCBI taxonomy): Eukaryota > Viridiplantae > Streptophyta > Magnoliopsida > Escalloniales > Escalloniaceae > Escallonia > Escallonia rubra. Next base: position 205,922 of record JAVXUO010000169.1, read on the forward strand.
CTGCTAACTTGAAGACCTTCACTTGGATTGCCATCTGAAAAGAATCCACAACATTATTTTTTTTTGCGGGGTACATATATCTCCATATCGATCAAAGTAATCTCCCTGACAAAAGGAGGACATGTTTCAGCTATATATCACATGGGGTTACTGGACATCGACTATATTGATATCTTCGGAAGGAACTCCTAAGTGCAGGCAGGGAGAACGTTATGTTCTACGAAGACACCACTCATGCCTCTAATAGAGCGTGCTATGCTTGAAATTATGTGTTGAATAGTACTCATTATTTGTTAGTGCCACTTCTTTACCGACTTATCTTAACCTATTGAATATCATTATTGAAAAGTGCCGCATAGAATATTGGGAGTGTAAATAGGATTTCCCATTTTAAGTGGAAGAGCATGTCTACTATATTTATCAGAAATGATGTAGGCTTTCTGATTATTCTTCGAGAAGGTTAAAGGTGGTTTGTTGAGGGAGGCCATTAGAAATGATCAAGTTATCATTTAGCACTGCCAACAAAGTCTGATTATATAAAAGAGCTACTTTGTTAGCTGTCGGCAGGTGATTTGCTTGAGAAGTGTGTCACCTCCAAATCTGAGCCATAACATACTTGTAATGTTGTTCTCGTTTTTCATGTAACAAACAATTACTACATTGAAAAATGAAACGTCACCAACAATAAAAGAAGCAATTGAAAGCAAGTGCATAGATGTTGCCACGCATGGCCATTTGCAATTAGGGAAGTGTACCGAAAGTACTTCTGTACTCCCAGCTTCCTAGACTTTATACGTGAAATATGGTTTTGGGAGAGAGAGAGAGAGAGGGAGACAGCCGTGGGGTTTGCTTAGATTGACAGGGAGAGAGACAGGGGGTTTGGAGTACAAAACGGATTGGAGGGGGACCTCCAAGAGA
>JAVXUO010003033.1:0-51189 GCA_033065855.1 Escallonia rubra
ATGACTTGATGCTTCGGGTACGTAGGTAGCTTGGGGCATATTCCTCAAGTTCAGTTGCAATAATAAAAACAAATTCCATTTCCTATTAAAAAAAAGTCTTTGGACTACGTGATGACTTGATCTTTTGGACACGTAGGCCGCTTAAGGCATATTCCTCAGGTTCAGCCACATCAATAAAATAAAATAAAAAGTATTTTCAAAAAAAAAAAAAAAAACAAAAAACAAAAAAGAGAGAAAAAGAAGAAGAAGAAGGAGAAAATAGTTCTTCCTAACAAAGGTTGTTGGACTACGCGATGCCTTGATCCTACAGGTATGCATGCAGGCAACTCGAGGCATATTTCCAAGACAAGATGAATCTTCACAAAAGAAGTTCTCAAGATGATTTACATGACTTCATCCTTCGAATATGTTGTCATCTTGTATCATATATCTAATGCAACTTGACACATGCTTCTAAGGTAACAAAGGATGACCTTAGCGACTTTCTCTAAAGTTTCACAACGGCTCAAGCATCTTACAAAAGAAAGATCAAATGGATATATGAGTTGGTCATGAACACCATGAGGAAAAGGGAATATTTGTTGCATGGAAGCGCGAAGCTTGTCACCTACTTCAAGATGGTTTGTCTCTTGGAGTGTCTGGATTGAAGGAGAAAACTGAAAAAGCTGAGCTGCCAAATTAGTCGTGATCCGATCTTTTAGCAAATACGAAAATCTTGAATCACGAGGGACATTTGTTGGCAGCAAAATTTTGACAAAAAATATATTTTTGTTGGGAGTTTTTACCAAAAGAAGGCCAAATATTCATGCTTTTAAGTGGGCTCATGTGCTTAAAAGCCCACTAATATTGTAATTGGGTTAGAATGTTTGGGCTCCAATGAAAGACTTTGGAGATATGCCACAAAAAAAAAATAAAAAATGAAAGGGATAAATACTCTTGCAATGTGATAATGTTTAAGAATTATCACATGTGTGGAGCAGTACTGCACAGGCTTTAGAAGTCTAGGACTTCATCATTATAAAAAGAATAGTCATTTGCAAGAGGGAGAGGACTCTCACTCGGTAGAAGGAGCAAAAGAAAAAAAAAGCAATCAAAGAGAGAAACAAAAAGAGAGAGGACAAAGGGAGAGAAGTCAGCAGAAGACTCATCAAAGGAAAAAGAAGAAGAGAGGTACTGTTGCGGCAGAAAGGAGGAAAAGAAAGAAAAAGAGAATTTTTTTTGGTAAGAATGGGATCAAGGTAAATCCCATTTCTGTTCATTTCTGATTTTTTTTACTTCTCGGAAAATTTCAAGAACTTTTCATGATGTATTAAGATTCATGAAGAAATGAAAGTTTCGTATATATTTTTGTTTGTTATTTATGTTGTATTTGTTATTTGTGTTTCTTTAATCGGAGGTTGTCGTAAACATAATTAACGGTTAACTTTTTAGTAATTCGAAAATATGAATCCACTATATAAAATAGTAAACGTCGTTATATATATATGATGAAATTTTGTGACGCAAGATTCGACGCTAATCAATAGCGGCGAAAATTGATTAGCGGCGAAAATTGTGTCATCAAGTGACAATCATTGGAGATCACTGGGGTCATCGGGTTTCTGGCTATACAAGCCATTTGCAGTATTCTGGTAGCCACGCCACTGAATGGTGGGCGGTCACAGATGGCCTTATGCTTGCTTGGAACACGGATTGCAGCAGTAACTTCTCAATGCAAATCCCCTACCCCTTACTGAAACTTTGGTTCTAAGTGTTCCTGGTATGTCATAGTTTTCCATGGGTTCTGACGGTGGATAAGTGATCTCGCTTGCTTGGGTTTTTGGCACGTCACCTGTATTTTGATATTAGTGGGAGAATCACTCTACATTGTGTGACTCAAACGTTTGCTTAATTAAATAAATTCTCCTGTTTTCAAAAAATAAATAGTGTTTAGAATGCTATCTCTCTCTCTCTCTCTCTTGTCTGTCAAACTTTCTCTATGTATTTGCATTATTATTGTTCAATGAGAGTACAGTTAAGTTGAGCGCACCATAATAAGTTCACCACCATTGAATAGCATGATTCATAAAAGCTGGGCTAAACCTCCATGGAGCAGAAATAAACAACATTTATTGTTAGTTCCTCTAGGCTATAGCAAGTGAAAACAAGAAGAAAAAAACTTGAACTGAAGGTTGGTTTACGTGCTTTTCTTATGAGTAGCCTTATTAAGAATTTCTGAATGGTCATCGACACTTTCTGCACGCATTTGTCTAATTGTATGACGTACCAATTGCGTGCATAAAGCAGCAATGCCCATAGGCAATCAGGGAGTGTCAACAAGGCAACCTTTCTAAGCGTTTCTCTTGCAAATGATGGTATTTCACATGTAATTTCTCATACACATCTTTTACAATTTGCTACCAAGGAGTTGGTTCAGTGAATCAAAAATCCAAACATATCACCAGAGTTCGAGTCTCCTACCCGTCGTTTCTTGTTGAGGGCAAACATGCGTCCTCGACTTCGCATGTGCTTCACACGTGAGCTTCAGCTCCGACACAGGTGCTGATATCGAGGGCTCAGATGTATCTGGTTGGCATAGTGGTCCTCTAGGCGCAATACTCCTTACCAGCTAGATCAGAGCCTTACGGTCCCTCCATATTATGTACCAAAAAAAGAAAAAAGAAAAAGAAAAGAGAGGATATTTTACAATTTGCTTGGCTAAGCAATATCTGGATTATATCTTCTCAAAATATGGTTCTATCAGTGTTTTCTTTTCTTCTCCTATGGTGTAATACCCCAATATTTTTTTCTTATGCTATATTATTACTTTAAAATAATTAAATAACTAATTAAATAAGCAAGTTTGTGGTCTTTTTGCAATATTATGAAAGGTTTGGTGCCTTTTGAGTAAGAGGCTAAAGTTTGGGGGGCTTTGTGTAATTAGCCAGCTAGGGTTTCATTTAAATAACATATTTTTCTCCAGCCTCCTCTTCCTTCTCTGGTAGCCGGCCCTTCCACTCTCTTCTTCATTTTAAGCCCTAAATTGCTTGTTCCTTTGGAGAAGATTGGCGTATTCGAGTAGCGTAGCTTGGGAGGATTGTGTTTTTGTCGATTCGCTAGTATAAGGTAAGGGATTTTAACGCTTTTTGCTGTGACTTGCGTTTCATTCTTTAAATCTGAAAAATCATCGAACTCGATCAATCTTGTTTTGTAAGGAAATTCGTATTTTTGCTGTGGTAAGTAGGTTTCTTAATTGTTGTGAAAAGGATTGTTTCTTCAAATTTAAGAGTATCGTTCGTATCCATGAAAACTGGTTCGCAGGCTCCAATTCCTTGCCTTGTAGGTTTCTTCATCCGTGGGAAAGATTTACTCATTCAAACTAATTACCCTTGAAAGTCTTGTTCGTTAGATTGCGTTTTTCTCCTTATTCCGACAACCTTCACACGGCATAATACCTTATGTTGAATTGGCCAGAGTGTAAACCATGGCTTCTCATTTTGTTGTTAGCGTCTAATTAGAAGTCACTGCCGAAATGTCTTAGAGATCCCTTGTGGGTTCATGCAAGAAGGCCATGTTTGACGTTTATTGTTTTTCCAATTTTGAAAATTGGAAAAAAAAGCGCGTTTGGTAATCATTTGTTTTTCTTCTCCAATTTAAAAAATCAGTTTTTAAACTGAAGAGTAAAAAAAAAACTCCAAAAACTGTTTTTTTTTTGAGACCACCAACACCACCCTCCCACCGCTGGTGACTGTCGGCAACCACCACCGGCAACCACCGCCGCCTGGCGGCAGCTAGCCACCTCCGGCCACCAGCACCGGCGACTGCCGGCAGCCACCAGCCACCCCCGTCGACCACCGCCACCGCAAACCACCACAAAAAAAAACTCAAAATAAAAACTGGGTTATCAAACACAAAAAAAAAAAAAAAACTCAAAATAAAATTGGGTTATCAAACACTCACTTGTTTTTGTAAAAAAATAAAAATTTAAGCTGCTCTTTAATTTTTTCAATTTAAAAACTGAAAACCAAAAAAAATAAAATTTGTCAAACAGAGCCAGTCTTATTATTTTTTTTCTTTCTTTCTTTCATTGTTGGGTTGGCAGAAGGCATGGTCAATGCCTTTCTTCTTTACGGATGGCATCATCTTTTGTCCTTAATCACTTCTTCAGGCTTTAATTTATTCATGGACATTACATTACAGTTCCTTTCATGTTTTCTAATGCATGTATATGCCTTGAAATTCAAGTCACCTTAGGAAATTCTTTTGAAATCATTGGACGAACTCCCAGGTTCACGTTACATGCATGATATTGATCATTAAAAAGAAACAGTTCTTGTGCTGTTTTCTTTTTTCTAAGTTCAAGTTTGAATTTGGTTTTTAATCATTTTGCTATCCATTATTTGATTTCATGTCATATTAAGCTCAAAGGAACCCAGAGTTGAGTTGTTTCGGTCCCATGGAATTTGTATTTTTGTGCTCGTCAATTTACGACTAAGTGATCGACTATGTTTGAACAACTCTCAAATTGAGAGGGTCCTTTTGGACACACGTTTGTTAATGCTGGCAATCAATAAACGCCTAGCATACTACCGGTAGCACATGTTTGATGTTTGTACGTTTGGTTCAACGTTTGGGTCTTATGACCAACATAGTCATCGTATTTTTGTTGTATAGCTTTCTTGACATATTAAATATATATGTTTAGGGTTAATGCTTAATCATGTTTTTTTTGGCATTTGATATAAGAATTTGGTTTGCCCATTCGATCAAGTATTGTCGTTTGACTCTGTTAGTTTTTGCTTTGATATCTTGTCGTTTTGTACCTTACTGAGCTATTTGAGCTCACCCTTTGACTCTACCTTGCCCCTTGCCACAGGTCATGAAAGTGACTAAGGATCCGTGTGACGGCATTGGAGCTTTGAGAGTCCTTTGTAGTTAATTAGATTGCAATTTGTTTTGAGAACTTTACCCGAATGTGAGTAATTTGATAGAATTGATTTTATGTGATTTGTTTAGCCGCTGCGTTTAGTAAATTTGTTTTGTAAAGGAATATTAAGTGGAAGGATTATATTAGAAGGTTATTGTTTTGGAGATATTTTGTTTTTTTAAAGGATTAGTTGCTCTGTCTATATTGCTGTCTTCAGAGTTATAGCGGTATTTTCAGGAACTTTGATTACAGTAATGGCTTCCGTTTTCGGGGCGTGACATATGGAGTCAAGACGCCTATCTTAGTTCCAATTCTCCCCATCTTTATTTCTTCAAAAAGGGGGGAGCAAAAATTTCTTGAGTCGTACATGTGCCAATCCGCATTCAATAATCCTTAACAATTTCCTTTGGGCTCTCGACGACGTCCACCTTTTCTCCAACTCTTTCACCTCTCTGTTCTTCTAAAAGAAAAAGAAAAACAAATTTCTGGGACGGTACATGCCAATTCACTTTCAATCATTTACAACTTCTATCATATTTTTTGTTACTCAAGACACGTTCACCTTATCCCCTTGGTGTCAACGACTTTCTGCTGCTTTTTCTGATATATACTGAGATAATTCGCTGAACTCTTGGAGCTCAAAAGAAGCTAAACAGATAGGTAGATGTTTCAGGAAAAGAAAAGGATTAGTACGGTGGAGTTCAACCACTGGATTAAACGTAGACATTAATTCCAGCAGCGCCTGCATAATCTTTACCAGCTTTTCCTTTGTAGATGCCCGTCCTTTCTGCATGTTGGACTCGTCTATTTATAAAAAGCTGAGCAAGTGATAAACCCTTTCTTGCGTGCTTCTACTTTGTGGTCAATTTACCTGATTGAAAGACAGTTTGATGACATGCCAGGTGTAGTAACTGTGGTTCTTGCTGGGTTTTCTTGTCTTTCCGACCAAGTACAATGTTGCTTGGCGGGGGTTCATAAGCATGATCGAGATACCATTGTCAGGACAGCTTGTTGTAGATAAGAGCGCTTGAAATACGTAGATAGAGTAGCTTGGGAGTTTTCTTCTTACTTTTTTCCTCAGGAAGGCAAGTCCAAATCAGCATGCAAGATCAAAGATCTAAAACCCACCCTCATCGTTTATCTTGAATCGGCACCAAGACAGTGAAAGCTACAATTGTGGTTAGTGACATGTAAGATCATTTTGGACAATAACTCCTAGGTAAGGGTTTAACCTTGGCCACTGATGAACAAAAGACGATTTAAGCATCTCAAGTTCACTTTCTACGTCTCTGTGTTTGACCATAATCACTTTTATAGAACAATAGCGATACGAATTTGCTCTGAAAAACATTATCAGGCATTTCTTTAATTAATAACTGCATTTGAAATTAAAAACATATAGTTTTCCTGCTAATTTGAAGACCTTCACTTGGATTGCCATCTGAAAAGAATCCACAACATTATTTTTTTTGCGGGGTACATATATCTCCATATTGATCAAAGTAATCTCCCTGACAAAAGGAGGACATGTTTCAGCTATATATCACATGGGGTTACTGGACATCGACTATATTGATATCTTCGGAAGGAACTCCTAAGTGCAGGCAGGGAGAACGTTATGTTCTACGAAGACACCACTCATGCCTCTAATAGAGCGTGCTATGCTTGAAATTATGTGTTGAATAGTACTCATTATTTGTTAGTGCCACTTCTTTACGGACTTATCTTAACCTATTGAATATCATTATTGAAAAGTGCCGCATAGAATATTGGGAGTGTAAATAGGATTTCCCATTTTAAGTGCAAGAGCATGTCTACTATATTTATCAGAAATGATGTAGGCTTTCTGATTATTCTTCGAGAAGGTTAAAGCTGGTTTGTTGAGGGAGGCCATTAGAAATGATCAAGTTATCATTTAGCACTGCCAACAAAGTCTGATTATATAAAAGAGCTACTTTGTTAGCTGTCGGCAGGTGATTTGCTTGAGAAGTGTGTCACCTCCAAATCTGAGCCATAACATACTTGTAATGTTGTTCTCGTTTTTCATGTAACAAACAATTACTACATTGAAAAATGAAACGTCACCAACAATAAAAGAAGCAATTGAAAGCAAGAGCATAGATGTTGCCACGCATGGCCATTTGCAATTAGGGAAGTGTACCGAAAGTACTTCTGTACTCCCAGCTTCCTAGACTTTATACGTGAAATATGGTTTGGGAGAGAGAGAGAGGGAGACAGCCGTGGGGTTTGCTTAGATTGACAGGGAGAGAGACAGGGGGTTTGGAGTACAAAACGGATTGGAGGGGGACCTCCAAGAGAGAAAGATGGGGAGATGGTTGGTCTTCTTGTCTTTGACTCTATCTTGTCTTTTTCGATGCATTTTTCTTCACTCACAAGGTAATCATCATATGTGAATGAGAATGGGAGATGTATTGCTTCCACTTCACATAATCTTCTCTCACTCACACACAGCTTAAATACACATTTATAGCATTGCGTCATCTCAATCAAGGCCAGTTGGGTTGGGATCTGTGCGAAGATCACTTGCAATGAGGAAGCCAGATCAAATGTTAAAAGACAAAGTGAATAGCAGCAAGGGTGCCAAGCTTAGGAAGGGGTTATGGTCACCAGAAGAAGACGAGAAGCTCATGAACTACATGTTAAGAAATGGGCAAGGGTGCTGGACTGATATCGCCAGAAATGCCGGCCTGCAGAGATGCGGCAAGAGCTGCCGCCTTCGCTGGATTAATTACTTGAGACCAGATCTCAAGCGTGGGGCATTTTCGCCCCTAGAGGAGCAACTTATCACTCATTTGCATTCCGTCCTTGGCAACAGGTTCTCTCTCTCTCTCTACCTCTTTTTACGCGATAATGGTGACAGATTGTTTGAATGAAACAATTAGACAATGTTGTGTAGGTACTTGAGACAAAACTAGTAGTTATATTAAGTTTGTCTTATGAAGAAAGAGTTGTGAAGTTAGAGTTAGAACTTGGCTGTATAGCACTAACTAATCACAAGTTGAAACGCACTTGAAGCCATAATGGATGGTAGTGCTCTCGACCCGCAAAAGTGATCTCGGAAGTATCTACATTGCAATAAGTTTTAGTAATTAATCAACTATTTACAACACATTTCCAGGAGGAAAATATATGATGGGAGTGAGATAAGAGGGAGATGGTACATGACTTGCTTCTCATTGTTCAATTCAATTGCCGTTGGCCTGGCCCATACGTAGAGTGATATTCTCCCTAATGTGGTCAGGCTTGCAAGTGAGGCGCCAATCTGCTGTTTAACTGGCATATCATACTGAAACTAATTTCAGATACAACAAGGAAGTACTTATGCAGATCTCTATGCACGTTATTCTGGACGATTAATTTGTGTTCAAATTCTCCTTTGATTAAAAAATTCAGGTGGTCTCAGATTGCCGCTCGTCTTCCGGGAAGGACGGACAACGAAATCAAGAATTTTTGGAACTCTACGATAAAGAAAAGGTTGAAGAACAACACTTCTACAACCTCTCCAAACAGTGATTCATCAGAATGTAAGAATGTCATGGAGGATATGCTGTCCATGCAGGAAAAAGACATCATGACCATGGCCATGTGCATGGATTCCTCTTCCACATCCTCCTCCTCCGTGGTCACTGGCAGCCAATTTGATCCTTTTCCTCCACTAGAAACCAGCTATGATATAATCGGAGCAACTGGATTTTCCACTGTACCCACATGCATGGCACCAGTTGGCATGGGAAATGCTGGTTTTGAGGATTATGGTATCCTTGAAAAATATATGATGGGGTTAGAAAATGACCTTTGTGTTCCTGCATTAGGGAGTATGGTCCTTGAAGAGAAGAACGCTGCTGCCACTACTGATTGTTATTATGACTTTGATAAGAACATCAACAACCACCACTTCAATAACAGTAACAGCATTAAACTAGAGGGAGATGTGGCTGGTTTTGGAGATAATTGCCAAGAAAACTTAAGAATGGGAGAATTGGATTGGGAAGGTTTGTTGTCAAACGTCTCCTTTTTACCTTACCTTGATTTCCAAGTCAAATAACTGGCTACCCTCTCTTCCTCCCAATCAATATTTCAAAACCCTTTACACTCATTTCTAGGAAATTTTTGAAGAATAATGTTCCTAAATTTGTTAGGATTAGCCTTGAAGTTTTTGGCTTGCTACACTTCTCTTTCCCCCCAACTCAATTATCACTTTCAGTCATCACACGCTAGACCAAGTCCTTCAACATGTTAGAGTAACCACTATTCCGAGTCGCGGCGATTTTTTGGAACGAGAATTCACTTCTGAAGAAACTTGGATCATTTGGCGGAAGAAGATGCTGATGGTGAATTGACAGATAGAAGTGGAGCAGAAATAAAGACAAGTTGTTCAGTTGTAGATTTATGGCCTGCCCAAAAGAGAAAAAAAAATAAAAAATTTTAGACTCCTGTACAGTTCGAATAATGTGAAGGACAAAGTTGTTATTACAGGAAAATATTGTATAGCAATTGGAGGGACCTGTAAAAGGAATAATGAGCAAAAGGAAATTCGTTATTACTGAAGACGAGTAGAATTACTCTTTTTCTTCTTAGAAAGTACCAAGAAAATTAAAGCACAGTTTGTGTACATTGAAGTGACACCTGTTCATTGAGTTTGTGAATTTCACACATGTTATGCTCGTTTGTCCGTCTTTCTTTCTGCTTCTCCTGTCACCATTAGATGTTGTGGTGCTGTTAATTTAATCAGCGTTTTTCATATGAGTTGTGTGTGCGTGTGTGTGGGCGCGGGAAAGAGGGAGGGGGGGGGGGGGGGGGGGGGTAGGTTTTGATATATTTTTCATTGCCGATTTCTTCATTCCTTTGCTAATGATTAACACATGAGAGTTGAGAGAAACGTGGAGAGATATATGCACATATGTTACACTTTAAAAAAACAATTGAATTTGCGTTTTGAATCCAAAGAAGGAGATTATTGCAGATTCATGTGGTGCAAGGTTGTTACTTGCATGGCAAGCTATCTCTAGTTAACACGCCCCCGCAAAATTGAGGCGCCGTTGGTGACCTAATCTTGGACTGAAGTTGATGAAATTGCGCCGAGGGATAGACTTAGTGAGAATGTCTGCAAGTTGGTCCTTCGAATTGACATGATAAACACGCAGAGAGCCATTTGTGACACATTCTCGAACGAAATGACAATCCACAAGGATATGTGCTTCATTCATGAGTGGAAGACGAGATTGGCGTAAAGGTATGTGACACCTGTGTTGTTGCAGAAGAGGGCGGGGAGTTTTGGAAAGGTGATGCCAAGTTCATGCAGAAGATTGGTGACCCACAGTATTTGAGCAGTGGTGTTGGCAATGGCTTTTTACTCGTCTTTCGAGGAGGGTCGAGAGACTTATTTTTGACGGGTTGATTTCCAGGAAATTGGATTGGAGCCAACGTAGAGAACGTAACCGGTGGTGGAGTGTCCATTGTCACGATCTCCACCCCAGTCAGAGTCATTGAAGGCCTGAAGGGTGAGAGGAACGCCGCGCCACATGTAAAGACCATGATGAATAGTGGCCTTCAGGTAACGGAGCACGCGTTTGAGAGCACTCCAGTGAAGTTCAGTGGGGGAGTGCTTGAATTGAGAAAAAAGATTTACTACAAAATAGACATCAGGTCGGTTGAGAGAAAGATATTGTAAGGCTTCGACGAGTTTCCGATATGGTGTTGGATCAATAAGGGATGAGCCATCCTGGAGTGAGAGTAGAGGTGGTGCACAAAGGGGTGTTAACCTCTTTGGTGCCTGTCATGGAGAAAGTCATGAAAGTGTGGAGAAGATCATTGATGTGACGATGTTGAGAAAAAAAATAGTCCATTGGGTGTGTTGATGACTTCCACTACAAGAAAAACAGTTTTTAGCGACGGACCAATTTTCGTCGCTAAAAAGCACTTTTAGCAACGGATATGTCCGTCGGTAAATATCTGTCGCTAAAGAGATTACCAACGGAATATTCTGTCGGTAAATATTTTAAGCGACGGATATTTACCGACGGACTTTTACCGACGGTAAATCCGTCGCTAATTTGAATTTGTGAAATTCTTCCTCTTTTGAAAAACTTTTTTTTTAAAAAATAAATTTTAAATTACTTTTAGCGACGGATTTTTAGCGACGGATTTCTTCCGTCGGTAAAAGTCCATTTATTTGATTTTTTTTAATAACTTTTAGCGACGGACTTTTAAAGACGGAAAAAATCCGTCGCTAAAAGTTAGTTAAATAGACACAAACCCTAATTCTTTTCTTTTCTTTTCTCCCCGCAGTTGCACTGCCTTCTTTCCCTATTTTCTCTCTGCCTCTATCTCTTCTCTCTACAACCCCCCCATTACCACACCCCCATCCCACCCTCGCCACCACAGCTCCGCTGGCGCCAGCAGCTAGGCTCGCCCCGCCGACGTAACAGCCACTCACGTCCGGCTGTTACAGCCGCGACGGCGCCGCGCCTCCACTGCTGCACGCCATGCCCCGCAGATCTCTATTGTTGCCGGCCACCGCATCTCCACTGCCGCATCCCATGCCCCGCAGATCTCTATTGTTGCCGGCCACCGCATCTCCACTGCCGCACCCCATGCCCCGTAGATCTCTATTGTGAGCAGATTTATTGCTTCAGTTGATTAGATATTGAGACTTCTAGTAATTTGTCTCGAAATAGAGTTATTGCCCTTCCCTTAGATTTTCACTCTGGGGGATGAGTATTTTGAATAATTAGAGAAAGCAACGCCATGAAGCTTGCCTCACGTTGCCTTTTTACCTTTTTTCATGGGATACATGAAGTAGACTTTAGTTGAATCCAAAGCATATATTAGGGTCAAGAATCTTGCAAAAAGAGAAGTGATGAATGGCCTGTTGTGAATGTTGCAGTAAATAGAACAGAAGAAGGTTGGGTTCCTAGGAGCATTATAGGATACTATCTCTTGCTCTACAAACTATGAAGTAGCACATTCCTATAGCCCACCTATAATGTTGCATCTAGAAGCTTCATTCTTCATGGTGGTATGATTCCTAATTGCAAGTGACAAATATATTGGCAAGAAAACTTGAAGTTTTTAGTGAACATGGTCTATAATATTCATTTTGATGTAGGAGTAGGAGGTAGGTTTCCTGGTATGGTAGGCGTGAGTATGTCCACCATGTGATGTCTCTATAAATTGAGGTAAAGAAATTATGAGTTTGTTTAATCCCCCTTTCGTTCAGGCCTGGCTTTGTTTAGTGCTTAGATACTCCATAAAAATCTTTTCAAGTGAATATGCCATCAATCACTTGATAAAAGTTTAGAAATTCTCTCTAGAACTGAAGGAATTGTTCCTTGGTCACTGTATAAAACATGATAAAATTAGGATTTTTTTTATCAGGCAATTTCATGACTAATTGCAGTCAAATTGTTTTTAAGTAACTTGTATTTTTTTTTTCCTTGTGCAGGCTTTGGAGCAAATCCTTGGTTTATAATTTTTTTAGTTTCAATGTAACTTGTATTTTTTTTTTTTTGAGATTGTACGATGTAATATATTATACATTATATTCAGTGAACATCTAACTTAATTCTTATTTGTTTTACTTGAAATTTGATAAAGATGAATGCTAGTTTCAATAATTAAATTATGGATGGATTAGTTGATTAGAATTAATTTTTTGAAACAGATTTGGCATTTTAAAGATTAATAAAAACAAAAAACCCTTTTGGGTTTTAGCGACGGAATTCCGTCGCTAAAAGTCCTACAAAATGGTAAATATTTTAGAGACACACCTTTAGCAACAAAATTGTGTCGTTAAAAATTTCTTTGAAAATGATTTAGAGAGACTTTTAGTGACGGAATTAATGTCACTAAAGACTTTTGAGACGGATTTTTAGCGACGGAAATTCCGTTGCTAAAAGATTGTTTTTGAGAAATTCAAAAATTAGAACAAATATAGAAAATTGTTTTAGCGATGGAATTTTTCGTCGCTAAAAGTAATTATTTCCGTCGGTAAAAGTAAAATTTTGCCGACGGATTACCAAAATACGTTGCTAATCTTTTAGCAACGGGGTTTTTCCCAACGGATTTTTAGCGACGGACAGTCCGTCGTTAAAAGTCTTTACCGACGGATTACCTACTTTTAGCAACGGAACATTCCGTCGCTAAAAGTGGGTTTACTTGTAGTGTTCGTCACCCAAAAATTCATGAAGGGGACCAAGATCCTTAAGGGAGAACCAATGATCTAAGAGTCTTGATGAAGGAGTCCATAAAGGCAGTGTTGTTACCGGTGAGTATAATGTCATCCACGTAGATTAGAACGTATACAGTAAAGTTTTCCTTGTTGTAGATGAATAGGGAGGCATTGGAAACAAATTTAGTGAAAGATAGCCTTGAGTTTTTGATACCAAGCGCGTAGTGCTTGCTTGAGGCCATAGAGGGCTTTGCAGAGCTTGCACACATGATGGGGCATGGTGGAGTGAAGGAACCCCAGAGGTTGAGTCATGTATACTTCGTCATGACGAGTGCCATGGAGAAAGACATTGTTGATGTCGAGTTATCGGAGTGGCCAATTCTGTGAGAGCACAAGACATAGGACAATAAGAATGGTGGCTGGTTTGGTGAAGGACTGAAGATGTCGACATAATCAAGGCCAGGGTGTTGATGAAAGCCTTTTGCCACAAGGCAAGCTTTGTATTTGGCTATGGAACCGCCGAGGTTACATTCAATGCGAAAAACCCATTTGTAGCCAACGATATTTCTGTCGATTTTTGAAACAAGATCCCATGTGCCATTTCGGAGCAGGGCATCGAGTTCTTCGAACATGGCATTGCGCGAGTTGGGATTGTTTAAGGCTTGTGAGAGGGAGATGGGCTCGAGGGCAGGGGAAAAGAATGTGTCGTGGTATGATTAAAGAGTTTAGGATTTGATATATTTGGGGTTGGGTAGCAGATTCAAGTAGGATGTGAGGTAGGTAAGTGAGAGAGTGTGGGAATATGAAGATAATAGAGAGGAGACGAGGGATTAAGAGGTGGAGTGGGCTGACATGGGAGGGGAGGGGATGGGGTGGACGGTGTAATGGGTATGGGTGAGGATGAAAGGGTGAGAGAAGAGGAATGTGGTTGGAGGGATAAGGACAGATTTTGTGGAGAGTTGTGGGGAAATTCGGTGGAGGTGAGATTTGGAGGATATGAGTGGGATGAGGACATATTTGAATGAGTGAGTGATATAGAAAAGGGGGTGGGAATGGGGGGGGGGGGGTAGATAAGGATAGGGAGTGAGTTTGGATTTAGAGAGCGAATTGGATAGAATGAGAATCATTAGGCGCAGGGGCTGGTGCATGAACAACCACATTGGGAGGAGTCAAGTCTGGCACAGGGGGTTAAGTGTTCTATACTGCCATCACCTTGCATGCGAAAAATATGTTCGATAAATTTGACGTGATGAGAAATATATATTTTGTGTGAGATGGGGTCGAAGCATTTGTATGCCAATTGAGTTGTGGAGTAGCCAAGAAAAATACAGGGAGTGGAGTGAGGTTGAAGTTTGGACGCGATGTATGGGCAAAGCCATAGGTAACATAAAGAACCAAAAATTTTGAGACGAGTGTAATTGGGAGTCCTATGAAATAGCATTTCGAAGGAGATTGAAACTTGAGAATAGCAGTGGAAAGATGGTTGATGAGGCAGTTTGAAGTAGTGTTTTGCCCGTTTTAACAATTTGCCGGTGATGGCGTATGAAAGTTCCATTGTGTTCGGGTGTGCGTAGAGGAGTGGTGAAATGAGAAATGTCATTTGTGGAGAGGAATTATTTTTTTGAGAAATTCATATCACCACCATTGTCATAGTAAATGGCCATGATAGGGAGTTTAAAAAGAATTTCAACAAGGTTTTTGAATTAAAGAAACAATATGTGAACATCAAATTTTTGTCACATAAGGTATAGTGAGACATACTTTTGTAATGACTGATAAATATGAGATAGTAACGAAACCGATCATCTGATGGCTCTGTTAGGCCCCAAACATCAATGTAAATTAATTATAAGGGTTGCCAGCTGGTGAGAAAGTTGGTGTGAAAAGGTAATTTGTGACAAAAATAACAATGAAAGGAGTTAGAATAATAAAAATGAGATCCTACCTCATGAGACTCAAGAACGGAATGGAGTGCATGGACATACGAGTGGCCAAGACGTTGATGGCATTTAGCGAGGCGTGAGTTGGAGGTGGCATGTGCTTGGGGGTGCTGGTGGAGATGGTATGCAGTCGACACCATTTATGTTCTCCCCACGAAGAAGTGTCGCCCCCTTTCGTAGATCCTTCACCACAAAATAGAGAGGGAAAAATTCAAGCGAGACATGATTGGAAGAGAAAAATCTAGCAACAAAAATAAGATTCTAATTAATGGAAGGAGCAGAGACGTTGATGCCAACAAAAGTAAGAAGTGTGCAATTTTCCCTCAATGTGGGAAATGTGCAAACCTGAGCCGTCACTAATGTGAATTTCATCAGGACCGCCATAGATCGAATAAGAAAGAAGGGTATCAGGATTAGAGATGACATGATGGGAGGTGCCAGTGTCTAACAGCTAGGATGAGGAGGTGTGTGGTGAACTGCGGTGTCATTGGCAGTGGGGGTGGTAAGCTGAAGTGATTGGATAAAATGTAGGGTTTGGACGTCATTTTCACGAAGAAAGCTTGCTACTTTGCGGCATTCGTCAATGGCATGTCCAGGACGGTCATAGAAATGACTATAAAGAGAGGAGCAAGGTGTGGCCATGCGGGATTGGCTGGGTGGGCATGGCCCATTATTGTAGCCGGTGTTGTGGCGAAAAGGTTGGGTAGTGGGACGACCAATGAGGGAGGTGGTGCCGTGAGGAGGGAGATATGGGTGTTGACGCCCAAAAGACGAGCTCTCATAATGTGGTATATTCTAGAGCGAGAATCAGTTGTGGCGGTGAGTATAGTTAGTAGTGGAGATAGAGTGAGAAGGAGTTGGACCATCCTTCTTAAGATGAAATTCATAGTCCCCGAACTTGTTGTAAAGTTCATCAAACGAGATGGGTGTGTCTTGAGCTTGGGGGGCAGCAACAATTTCCTTGAATTCAGGGCCAATACCGACAAAGATATAGAGGAAAAATTATCATTAGAGAGGATTGTCGACAAGGGCGAGATCATCAGTGATAGCTCACATTTGTTGAAGATATTAGTGGTTGCCGCGAGAGTTGTTGAGAAGACATTCTTTGAGAAACATGACTCGCGAACAAGACTTGTTTGCAAAGATAATGAGAAGATGTTCTCATGCTTCCTGCGAGGAGGAAACATTGGAGATGTGAGGCTGAATGGTGTCAACATAGATACCGAGCCTGGCGTTGAGTATGTGTCAGTCTTGATGATGCCATAGGCCATAGTTCGGATTGAGAATTTGTTTTGTAGAAGTGGTGGATTCTAGGATTGTTTGCGGATGGCAGATTGGAACCATCGATGAAGTCAAGTAGGTTTTGGCCAATTAGACCGCAATAATGCTGAGTTATCCACAATGTGAAGTTGGTATATGTGAGTTTGGTGGGAAGCTGTGATGTGGCATTGAGGAGAATCACAGGGTTAGCCATGGATCGTTGAAGATGAGCTTATAGTAAAAGAAAAAAAACTCTGATACCATGAAAGAAATAGGTTTTGATATATTTTTCATTACTGATTTCTTCATTCCTTTGCTAATGATTTATACATGGAGTGTACATGAGAGTTGAGAGAAATGTGGAAAGATATATGCACATATGTTACACTTTAAAAACGATTGAATTCGAGTTTCGGATCCAAGGAAGGAAATTGCTACAGATTCATGTGGATATAGAGTTATACATGGCTCGTCTATGTGGTGCAAGGATGTTGCTTGCATGGCAAGCTATCTCTCGTTAATAGGGGGTGGTCGGGATCACTAGTCTGTGAAGTATGGATGCCATTTTTTGCTTCCTAGTTACCTAAAAACTATTCCAAGATTAGCCTTTTCTTTGTTTTCCTACATCTGATCTATGTTTTCAATCTTTTTGTGATTGTAATTGGGCTGGTTGTCCAATGACACGACGTTCAATTATGACTGTTGGTTTCTTGCTCTTTCACTGAAGCTGAATATTACTCTGCTAATACCACATGTGGGCTCACTAGGGTATCTTATGTATTTTAAAATTTAATTTGGCTTATCCATGTGCGTTGACATGCCACTCTATTGCAACAAATGGTCTGCTTGCCCTTGACATTGCTGCGACTCTCCCTTTTCACAAGTCTACCAAACGCATGGAAGTCAACTGCAATTTCATGCGTGATAAATATTAAGATTGTGTTTCGTTGAAGAATTTAAAATATCAAAAAGTTTAGAATCCCTTCATTTTGGAATCCTTGCATTTTAAATTCTTGGAATTTGCAAATTTGATGTTTGAAAACTTTTGCATAACGATAATTGCTTACATAAAATTTCTATATATATAAAAAGCTGAAGCAAGCTTTCAAAATTGCAAAGCATAGGATTTTTCGAACTCCCATATTTGCAAAATGTTGGGTTTTAGAAGCATTTTCTTTCTGCCATGTAAGCTCCAACTTTCTCCAAAGGAGTCCATAACTCAGTTGGACGAATGTAAGGTAAGTTAAAATATAGTACACGGGTGTGTACTCCTATAAGATTAAACTCATTGCTACTAACAATTAAACTCTTAGGTTGCAATATTTGGCACGCTGGATTATTTAGTGGGACATGACATGATAAGGATGGATATGCCATGATTTATAACCTGTCAGATTAGGTCAGATAAGCTACAACTCGCATTTGGACGAAACCCAAATTACAGGCTGAATAGGATTATCTTACTGTCTTCACCACATGCAAGAACAACTACAGCAACCACCACAACATTAGTCATGCCCATTACTACCACCACTGCAACCATTTATTCAACCCACCATCGACAGGTTGCACCCACCACAATCAACAGATAACACCCATCACTGGCAGCAACACACCACCACTACGTTCACCTATCAAACCCACCGTCAACAGAGACGCTTCAACTGCTATAAAAAATTCACATGCACCACCATCAACAGATCGTACCCACATCAACAGCAACACACTGCCATATCGCATGGCCACCACCACCTCTGCAACCACTTGTTAAACCCACCCTAATATTCCATTACCTTCCCCCTGATTACCCCATCAACCACCACCAATCGCGACACATACGCACTGACACCACCAGTCTGTCAATGGGGTAAGTTCGCAGAGCAGGTCAGTGGCAGCATGGGTCTTTGGAGGTGGGTGTTGAGCCGTAGGCGATGGGTGTTGTCAGTGCTCCTTGGCCTGTCTCTTTTACCCCGAATTGTCTGGATAAACATAGTACCACCCCCAATTACGGGATTATCCCACTGGGGTGCGATAAATTGTCTATTGGATAGTTTATCCACCCTTTGTATGCATGGCCAAGCGCCAAATTGGATTGTTTTTATCCTATATGGATCTTTTATCCGACACGACACAACCTTAAGGTTTTTGTGTTATCTCTCACTATATCTTTTTTACTCTCACAAACACCATCTTTCTTCCTCCGCCCAATCCCTTCTTAGCTGCCTAGTACAATCATGGATGTTTCTTGAGAATCTGTAAACTACTACCGTTAAGTAACTTATGCCCATGACTTCATTTGCTGCTTCCATTGAATTATTAGGATGCATTAAGGTCTGCTGTATCACGATCTTCCACTTAATTAAGGGAAAAGATGGAAAAAATAAAATAAAAAAAGCATTTAGATTCTTAAGCTAATAAAAATATTTTTTAAAATGTCAGTCGGTGATAATGACATCAACTGAAAAATATAAACACGTATATGTAATCAAAATAGGAACGCTATACGCTAGTGTACCATGTTGAATAGGTTTGGGAGAGCCAGACATGGACAAGCGACCCTTTCTTTCTTTTGGGTTAGTAACAAGAATTTCTCACAACATAATAGTGACGAGAAGTTGATCGAGTTTAATATATTTGAGTCCAGTAAAGGATCATTTATGATTTACACACTTTCTAATATTGTTATTTTGTCGCTAAATTTGCAATTTATACAATAAACACATTTTAGCAACGAATTACTAACGTATATAGTTGGAACGTTTAACGACGAAACAATCTTTTGTCGTTTTACCGCCTTTCTATTTTCTCATTGCATGGAATCTTAAGCCATTTGTACTTGAATTGCAAAATTATTTTCTCACTGCATATCTTACGCTTTAGTTTTTTTTTTTAAATAAGAGACTTTATTTATTTATATAACATTAGTTTGGGCAACACATCGTGAGGTAACTCTCCCACTAGCATCATAGTATATGAGATTTGACAAAAAAATTGGCTCATGATTTCATATAAGAAATCCTTGTTGCTGATGACCTGGTGGTTTTAACATTTGGTCCACACAAAAGTTTGTTTCTCAAAAAGTATGGGAAACTCTTAGTTGCTTGAAGTGAAACTTTATTCATGCAACTTATGCTTTTTTGTGCTTGATGTCAAGTGAAACTTTTGTTAATGGTAAGCTAAAGGAATTGTATTTTTCTATAAGCTTAATTTACTCTTATGCAGTAATATTATGAAGTATAACATCTCGCACTTAATTTAAACCAACCATCTTTGTAATTGAGTCTTAAAAGAAAATTAGAAATGATTGGGCAATTAGTTGTGACAAACTGAGAATGAATTTAGAGGACAAAACAAACGAAAAGATAAACAAGTTATCATAATTTTTTTTAACCTTAATTGACAACTCAAAGCATGAATAGTTGTTCCAGTATGGTGGAATCAGTTGGGTGGCCAATGATAGTGGCTACGATGATGGACTAGAAAGATGTCTGGTGTAGATGTGATATTATGAGGGTGACCATATAGGTAATAGAAATGATGCGCGTATCACTGATAACTATGATATTGGTGTTTGCTTCGTTATTAGTTGGTAAGGCTGATAATAAGATTTCTAATGCTTGTGAAATTGTCACAATTAGTGGTAGTGGTGTTGGCAAAATTCCTGCTATGGTTCTGGTGGTGGTAGACGTGACAATAGTATGGTGCATTGCTGGCAAATGTGATATTTGTGGTGATTGTTATTGCAGTTGTAGCACTAAGGTGTTTGGATGTAGTCTTGTAATAGTGGGGGACAAGTTATGCTCTAGATCTAGATTGGACAAGTGATGAAAGAAAAAAAAAACATAGGGATAATATAAGTAAGCTCTTTGAGTTTTGGAATAAATTACACCCACGGGTTGTGTTATGATATAATATCACTTGTGTCTTTTGACCAAACAGAATGCAGACGGTGTTAAAAATTCTTATAAAAGACGTGCTTGCCATCCCCCTTCCCTTCCCATTTACCATGTTATTCTTCAGTCCTTCTATTATCACCACCACACCACCCTCACTAGTGCACGTAGCAACGATGCACAACACACAAATACCACCACTACCCACCACCTCACAACCCACCAATGACGAAGACTAACAACCACGACACCACCCCTTTGATCACCCAACCCATCTCAACTATAGTGCTTTTATAATGACACCGTACCAACCCATTACCCCCAACCACCGCCGACCACCTCACCAACCCAGCAACATTAACCATCTGCCACCACAACCAATCTGCCCAGCCAACCACCACCATCACATTACCCTAACCCAACATCACCTACCACCATGACACCACCACCAATCAGCACACAGACAAATATGCACAATCTCACACGCAGATCTATACACAACTCACACATACACAAAAAAATTGAACACAACTCTGTGAACACATGCACACACTACCACCCAATTTACTCGCTCTACCTAGATCGCCATCACTGCCACAACTAGTTTCTATTCTTCTAGGTCCCTAGGCCTTATTTTTCTATTTAGTCAATAGGTCCACAAATTTAGGAAGAGATCGATGGAGTTTGTTGGCCGGAGAAGACGAACAACAGCTACCTCTTCATCTTTTTTATTGTGCACACAGAGAGAGAGAGAGAGACGGGGGGGGGGGGGGAAGAAGGGGAGGGGGGTGAAAGATGATTATAGCAGGGGGATGAGAGAGAGACATATACATCTATTAATACATATTTAATGATTTGAGGGTAGTATTGGTATCTTAAAAACATGAAATGGCCACATCAACCAAAACTGTTAGTTAAGTTCACAAAACCCAAACGTTGAGCAGAATTGATACAATTTTTTTTTTTATTTATAAATTTTTCACATTTTGGATAAGAGTTTTCAATTTTGTAAAAACAGTGTCATTGACTGTTGTTTACTGCTAAAGGAGCTTAGTGATACTATCTCAACAATATATTAGTTTTTGGTTTAGTTCATTGAAGGTATGCACATCTATCCATTTATTGTTCTCGACCCACATATTTAAACCTTAAACTTCCTTTATGGAAGAGGTCAACTCTTTGATGTTACCAATTTCAAGACCCACATATTTAAACCTTAAACTTCCTTTAAGGAAGAGGTCAAGTCTTTGATGTTACCAATTTCAAGCCCTAGGCTACCGTAATTCGAACAATTCATTTATTATTACTTTCAACACCCTTTACATACTTTTTTTCCTTTTCATTACTTGTAGGACAAAATTCACATGCAAAGTGTTTCTCATGAAAAACAATATAAGGTGAATTAATGAGTTTACGCTTATAAAGCGGTCGAGCTTCATACATTTTACCCAGAAAAAGAGATTTATTACGCTGGCCATGGCTAAGAATGTTAACTAAATTCTTTGAGAAAACAACAAGTGAAGATCAAAAGGCCAAAAAAATCGGCATACTTGGGTGACTTGCTTCCTTCATATTAGTTTTGGATATAAGATTGGTATAAACAATCACAATAATGGTGCTCCAAGTGGCGAGTTTAGATATAAGTGTCGTAACCTATCTACAAACGAATGTGTATTAAATATTACTTTTGGAAGATTAGAGAAAGTCCCGTGCATCCCATGAGTCACTTAGCTCTTATAAGTGAATTCCTAAAATAAAAGACAAAAATCATATAACTATAATTAAAAAAAGAAGGGGAGAGAGTAATGAACGGTTGAGAAAGTAGAAAGAAATGTGACCCAAAAGAAAGCTTGAGCCGTGGAAGGTAGTTCTCTTACAAAAAACTAGTTTAGAGTGGTTATTTCAACTGAAGTTTTTGGCCCTCTTTCAAATCCCTTTTAGAGTTTCATAAATTCTCCTTTTAGCTGCCAAGAAGTGCATTCAAGGTACTTTCAATTGTTTGCCAAATTTAAATCTCCATTTAAAGTACCTTATCGAAACGCACACAAGTTTGTTAAAGTTTCCTCCGTTTCCCTAACTTGGAAATGCATTTACTAAGTTTATTGGAGATGATAATTTCTTTATCTTAAGTCTAAACTGGGCGTTCTTAACCTCCACGCTCTGCTTGAGTTGGATCAGTACCATAAATGGGCTTCTTGTATGTCAAGAAAATAGTTGCCTTGTCAACGTTTGGCTTTATTAATCGTAGGAGTAGTATGAGATTAATTATTAAAAGTAGATTTTGATTAAATCAAAATCAGTTTTAATCTATTTTAAGCATAATAGATTAAGATTAAAAGTTGTTAAAGGTGTTTGTATAAAAAGGGATTAAAGTAGGTTTAGTGTAGCAAAATTACCATATAGTGTATTCAAACTGAAAATGAGCATTTAATGTTGTTTATATGTAAGAATATTTTGGTAAATCTCTTGGTCAAACATGATTATCAAAAACTGATTAAATCTTAATCCAAGAAAATGAGGATTATTAATTTAATAAGTTTTGAGCACATTAGAGCGGATATAATCAATTTACTTTTTTTTGCCAAACACTTCAAAATTGATTTAATTTGGATTTAATCAGGTTTGACCAATCTAGAATCAATTTCAAATACCCTCGTAGTAATTTCTGATTGTACTTGCACATATGTGTATGTCCCTAAAATAATGAAAAAGCACTACCAACTACCCTTCTTTAATGGTTGAGTTTCTTAGTTTTATTACCTTCTATACCCATTACTATCTAGTTTTATATCCAACAGTCGCATTGACCATCTCTTAACAAGAATGCTCTTGCCTACATCAATGAAGTTTTCATAAAACTCCATTTTAAGTTTGATAGAAAAGGTGAAAGGGAATGATAATTGTGTTACTGAGCATAAGAAAACTGAGAACAATTAAGCCTCTATGAAGAATTTGTAAAGAGTTAATTTGGGAAATTCGATACTACAATTATGAAGACTTTCAAGCACATATATAGAATAATTTTGTTAAGGAGAATCGAGAATGCTACTCTAGTTATTTAGTTTGGAGTTGGAGAGTATCAAGATATGGAAAACTATAAGCAAAAAAAATTGATGGAAATTGATATTTAGCCCACTTAAATGGTGGCATTTGAAGTTCCACTAAACTCCATTTCAGAGTGAACTAATTTAATCTTGGAGTAAAAAATATCATTTTCCGAAAAGCCTTCCCAAAAATATATGATCTAGAAGAAGTATTAGTGGACTATTTGGAGCTTTTAAGTCACGACGAGTCCAAGATATGAGCCTGAAACCAACCAAAGTTCATTGTTTGGGCAAAACCTTATTTTGTACCAGAAATAGAGGTCATTTAGGTTACTCGGGGTACCAATATGATTATATGAGAATCCTTATATACTAGAAAATTTTTCCCACAAGAATATGGCTTTATACTAATTTAAGTTTGTAATGCCCTACAAGAAATAAGGTTCTTTGCGATTTAAACAGTTGTAGCTCTTTGAGAAAATTTTATTGTCAATGAAACTTTGATGTTCACAGATTCTTTCTCCTGTATGTGATATTTTGGAAATTATTTGCTCCGAGAAAAAAGTTTAGGTCATCTGCCAAACTTTTCATTAGGACCAAATACATAAGCATATGATTGTAAAAGTAGACACACCCAAAAAGTGTACCTATAATGCTTGTTTCTCCCATAGTTATATATTGCTAATTTGTTATTTTTCCTTTCTATTTTGAGGCAACACATGCGGATTCATCGTTATGGCATTGTGTATTGCTTATTATATTGCACATGATCTTGATTAACATTTGTTCCCAACCTATCTTGGTCGGACCCCAGGGCCCACTAGGGGTCCCCGCTTCGCGCAAACACATGGACGAATGCAACAGTCATTTTTTCAACGCATCGAACAGGTCAGCGCGCGAACGCTCAAGTCACGTACATTTTTTGCTCTGCGCGCCTTGTGTGCGACTTAGACATTTTATTTCGCGTTGACGTCACTGATGGTAGCACGATCGTCACAACGAGACCACCCGAGCACCTTTTCACCAAAACTGTCGACCGACGGCGCAACCGCAGCAACGAGGTCAAGGGGCAAAGGCCTTCGTTAACCCCATGGGCTTGGCCTCGGCCTCCCCCGAGGCCATGGGGTCGGCCTCGGCCTCCCATAGGGGGTTGGCCTTGGCCTTCCCCCCCCCCGGTTCTTCATTTTTCGTGCAAAATCCTTTTTCGCACTTTTTTCACTTCGTACGTTTCGTACGTGACTTTGGCACCTTGTTCATCACGTGGGTACAATTCTTGGCAGCATGCTCATCGCAACACAATGTTCGGATTCACCATTGCTCATCAAAACACCTACCGACGGCGCACCCAAAGTTTGCCAAAAAGGGAAGTGGCCTTGGGCTCCAAAAATAGGAGTTGGCCATTTGGCCTTAGCCAGCCCCAGGGGGTCGGCCTCGGCCTTCCCCATGCCCAGAGGGTCGGCCTCGGCCTCCAGGAGGGGTTGGCCTCGGCCATTTTCCCTCAGTGGTTCACCCCTTTCGCGCAAACCCTTTTTCACACTTTTATTGCTTCGTACGTTTTGTATGTGACTTTGGCACCTTATTCGTCACATGGGTACGATTCATGTCGACACGCTTCTCGTAACGCAACTTTTGGATTTGTCATTCCCCATCAAAACACTTACCGACGGCGCACCCGAAGTTCACTAAGGGGGATTAGCCTTGGCCTCCCTTCATGGGAGTTGGCCATTGGCCTTGGCCACCCTCTAGGGTCGGCCTCAGCCTCCCCAAGGGGTCGGCCTCAGCCTCCCCAGGGGTGGTGGCTTGGCCTTCCCCCAATTTTAGCCTATGGCCTCCCCTCCCGCGCGCACTTGTTTTCTCCAGTCTTTGCACCTCCGCAATGTTTACGGACGTTCGTACATCAACCTCGTGACGTCCGTCGTACATCAACATCACGACATCCATCGTCCGTGATCTCACACCGCTCCCGCGATGCCCGTCACCCAAAGTTACGCGCTACCGCCGAATGACCCGTCGCCGACAACCGCATATCATCACTCCCAACTTTGTCATTACTACATGTTGCATTCATTATGTTGTTATGACAGGAACACTCAACTCGCATCCCGTCTTCAGGACACCCGACGCGCGCCCATGCACCGTCTCCGCGACGTTCATCGCCGCACCCGTACACCATTGTCATGATACGTGCCCCTGGCACTCCGCGACGTTCGTCGCCGCACCCGTGCGCCATTGTCATGATATGTGCCCTTGGCACTCTGCGACATTCGTCATCGCGCCCGTGCACCTTTCTCATGATACGTGCCCCCGGCACCAAGTATTGCTCCGCGACGTTCGTCGCCGCACCCGTGCGCCATTGTCATGATACGTGCCCCCGGCACCAAGTATTGCTCCGCGACGTTCGTCGCCGCACCCGTGCGCCATTGTCATGATACGTGCCCCCGGCACTTTGCAACGCTCGTCGCCGCGCGCGCGTGCCTTTTTCATGACATGTGCCCCCGGCACCAGGTATTGTCTCATGCCGTTGGCACCGCGCCCATGCGCCACAATCATGTTAAGTATTTCTGAGGGGTTCCGTTCGTAGTGCTCTGGCACGAGGACCTCTCGCAGTGGGATGGACTTACAACCTTATAGTCATCGCCGCCACGGGATGGGCTCACAACCTTAAAGCCATCACCATCACAATCATGGGGGGGCTCCGACACGAGGACCCCTCGCAGCGGGATGGACTCACAACCTTATAGTCATCGCCGCCATAGGATGGGCTCACAAGCTTAAAGCCATCGCCGTCACAATCACGGGGGGCTCCGGCATGAGACCCATCGCAGCGGGATGGACTCACAACCTTAAAGTCATCGTCGCGACGGGATGGGCTCACAAGCTTAAAGCCATCATCGGCACAATCACGGGGGGCTCCGGCACGAGGACCCCTCGCAGCGGGATGGACTCATAACCTTAAAGTCATCGTCGCGACAGGATGGGCTCACAACCTTAAATCCATCGTCGGCACAGTCACGGGGGGTTCCGGCACGAGGCCCCCTCGCAGCAGGATGGACTCACAACCTTATAGTCCTCTCCGCAGCGGGATGGGCTCACAGCCTTAAAGCCATCACCGTCACAATCACGGGGGGCTCTGGCACGAGGACCCCTCGCAGCGGGATGGACTCACAACCTTATAGTCATCACCGCCACGGGATGGGCTCACAACCTTAAAGCCATTACCGTCACAATAACGGGGGCTCCGACGCGAGGACCCCTCGCAGCGGGATGGACTCACAACCTTATAGTCATCGCCACCACAGGATGGGCTCACAACCTTAAAGCCATCACCGTCGCAATCACGGGGGAATCTGACACGAGGACCCCTCGCAGCGGGATGGACTCACAACCTTAAAGTCATCGCCACCACGGGATGGGCTCACAACCTTAAAGCCATCACTGTCACAATCACGGGGGGGGGGGGGGGGCTCCGGCACAAGGACCCTACCCCAGGGACTCTGAGCACTGAGCTGCGAGCATGTCCACTCATGTTACCATTGATCGTCGACACCACAAGGACAATGACCCCCGGGTCACTCCGGGACGGGAGCAGGTTCTTAGAGGGCATCACGCCGAGCCCGCCTGACAGTTGGCTACAGGGGCAACCCTCACAGCTGTCAGGTTTTCTGCGCGTCTCTTGACGCACCTCGTGGGATTCAGTAAGGGCTTGGATCGGTGGCTAGGGCAACAGGCTTACTCTGATAATGCTGTCATGGTATGGTCAGTCTTCTCAGACAGGTAGAGCGACGCTGTGCGAGGCAGGCAACGCAAATTTGGGAACCGACAGTCCAACAGAGAACTGATATTTTGGGACCCCCTGGTGATGTGTCACTCCCAGGGGACGACATGTGGCATTTTATGACATAAGTACACTGTTTCCTATAAATAGTGAACTTTATGACTCAAAAATGGACTTCTTCTTCATTCTCACAAAATCACTTTCTCACTCTAGAATTTGAGAGCTCTTGGATCCTAGAGAGAGAAACACAAAATTGGACATAACTTTGGACCGTGACTTTGGACCGTAACATTGGACCCTGACTTGGACTGTCGACTGCCGGCCCTGTTCGTCTCAGCCTTGTCTTCGCAGCACTGTCACTCCTCACGGCCTGTCTGGGAAGCCTTGCTCTCTGCCCTTACTCCATCCTTACTGTCTCTCACTTTGCATACTTGGAAGCTGACTCGAACTGCAGCCTTTGTGGCACATCCACGTAGGTACGAACCCACTTTCCTTGGCATCAATATTCTCTTGCTTTAAGAGAATGAGTAACCCCTTTTTTCTTCTTTTGCCAAATCGTAACCCTAAGATCAACAAGAAAAAGAATGAGAAATTAGAAAAAAGAAGACCAAATAAACCCTTAGAACAAAAATGCAATAAGAGAATGCTTCATAAATTACTGGAACCATAAATGACATGGGTAAATTATACTCGGTCATCTAAGATTATGTTTAATTCACTCGCTACCCTACCCTTTTGAAAATTACACCCTGCCATTGGATTTTGGTGGATGATTTTTATACTTAGTTATGTCTTAATATTGTCCTTGCATTTGTAATGAATTTTTTTAAATCTTCAACCGAGTCCCATAAATCACAAACCAGCACCATTATCACCACAAACTCACTACCCTTATGGAAATTACGCTGATACCCTCTGCCGTTTGATTTTGATGAATGATGTTAATATCTAGTTAAAATGTCTTAATTGTCCTTACATGTGCAACAAACTTTTAAAAATTTTCAATTGAGTCCCATAAACCACAAATGTGTACCATCATTACCACCACAAACTCACCACCACAGATCTACCGTCCCTAACCAATCCCTCCACCACAAACACATTACTGTAGGTCCCTAAATATACCTAGAGGGGGGTGAATAGGTGTTTTACAACTTAGAGTATGAATTTAAAAATTGAGATTACAACGTAAAGACAGATATAATAGTAACAAGTTTAACACATAGATTTATACTTGTTCAACTCCACCAGCCTATGTCCAGTCCTCGAGCACTCCACACAAGGGAGACCTACTCGAGCCTTTCACTAAACCAACTAGCTTCGGGTGCTAGCTCAAACCGCAGTATAATTTTCGAAACCCTTTCAAGGTTTCCAACAGATTACAAATGAAAAGAGATTACAATTTGCATACAATAAATAGGCTCCTTCTTGAGCAGATAGTACAATGAAAGTTTAAAGCTAAGCCTTCTTAGGTGGGAAGATCTATATCCTTTCAAGAACAAAACCAAGAAGCTTGCAAAGAACTTTCTCAAAGGTAAACTCACTCAAAAGACAATTGATAAGAATAAGAGATTGAGATGAGAGAGTATTTAGGAGTAAAAAGTTCGCGCGAGAGAAAAAGTAATAAATGCTCTAACGGACTCCCTATTTATACAGGAAAGAAATAGTGGACCGTTAGGAAGAAAAGCCAAACAGGAAGGATTCGACTAAAACATTTTTGGCTTCGACTGAAAGTCTTGGTTTCGACTGAAAGACTTGACTTCGACTAAAAAACTTAACTTCGACTAAAACATTTTGCTTCGACTGAAAGTCACAGCTTCGACTGAAAGTCTTAACTTCGACTGAAAGTCACAGCTTCGACTGAAACATTTTGGCTTCGACTAAAAAACTTGACTTCGACTAAAAATCTTGGCTTCGTTCTTTACTAGAATTTCTATTAGATCTTTTAAGAAAGGCTTAAAGAAAAACTAATCAATAAAAAATACTTCAAGATCTTGCATCTTCGTATGTAGTCCAAAACTTTAGTCCAACCAAGTCCAAAGTCTTTGTCATCCATGTCAAGGTCGCGCAAAGTCTCTGTCATCCATGTCAAGGTTATGTCTTTGTTTGATTATGATAAAACCTGAAATGTTTTATCTCTAATAATATTGTCAGATTAATGTTAGATAAGATAAGTCTGAAATCATCAAAAACAACAAGTCAACAATTACCACCGGCTTTCTTACCACCATTTGTCAATTCATCCACAACAAACTCATAACCCCCCAATAAGTCCCGCCATTACAGACCCACAACCACCAACCGACCCATTGCCACAAACCCTTCTCTACATACCGATCCCATCACCACTAATGGATCCTACCACCAACCAACCTCTCCCACCACCATACCAGAGCCACCAACCAAATTCCCACACACCATATTCACCATAAAATCACTTTGGAGTGTGTGTGCATGTGCGTAGGCACACGAATGCGTATACGAAAACTTGAGATGCATCTATGGACTTGGCTGGTGTTGGTGGTAGTAGAGATCAAAAGTGGGGTGGAAGGCTTGGTGGTAGGAGGTGGTGATGTTTATATTGGGGCTTGATTGAATTGTTAAGGTGATTGTAGTAGGCTTATTTTTGTGTTTTAAAATATTTAATGCTACAATTGATTGGAAGCGTTATGTGAGAAAATGAACAAAATGGGAAGGGGTGTCAATGTTATTAATTCAATAATAATTCCTTAAAAGGGAGATATAGCGAGTGTATTGAAAATGGAACTCAGGGTACTGAGTATAACTTACCCAAATAACAACGAAACACACCTGCATCTCAATGCTACCAAGGGCGTAGCCCAGAAAGTAGATTGAGCAATTGCTCAGCTTTGATCAACAAATCAATTGCATTCGTTGTAAAGGAGAACAAGCATTAATGCAGAACTTAGGGTATTGAGTATAACTTACCCAAATAACAACGAAACACACCTGCATCTCAATGCTACCAAGGGAGTAGCCCAGAAAGTAGATTGAGCAATTGCTCAGCTTTGATCAACAAATCAATTGCATTCGCTGTAAAGGAGAACAAGCAATAATGCAGAACACTTGCAAGTGGAGGAAAAATTCATTTTGGGAGGAATACAACAAGGACATAACGGAAATTTCTCTGCCACAAAGAACCATCACTCTTGTTACGTCAAAATTCCCATAGATATTGTTCGACATAAACTAAAGGCAAAAGGAGACGACCAAACATAGAAGTACAAGAATCATCAGTGATATTGTTTGCGATGCCCAAAGGTAGAGCGATTAATTATGAGATAAAGGGGAGAAATGAGGAGATGAATGCAGAGACAAGGAATAGGTAGGCTTCTCGTGAAAGGAGAGATACCACCTTCTAGTTTTTTGAGAAATTTTCTTTGGATTATTACAAAATGGTGAGGAAAATGAAGCAAAGTAAGGAATGGCTTGCCTTATACCTTATTCCTGATCAATTTGTTTTACTCTCAATGGATGTATGCATGCCTTTTACGTTATTACAAAAATATTAGACTTTCATAAACTTAGACTCGCACAAAGTCATACAATTGTCGGGCACAATCTCCTATATCAAAGTGCACCAAATCCCATTGTAGTTAGTTGGTCTGCCTCATTCACGAAACATCCTTACGAGCCCAATTTTTGTTAAACAAAAAGATAATAATAATTAAAGAAAGACTGATGTTAAGCCCAAAGACTCAAAAGTACTTATATTTAAAAGTGATACGTGCGGTTAATTGATTGTATACAGTTCAATGCTATCTGGTACCTTGTCTAGAACTATTAATCATGTTGTACCATTTTTCTGAAACTTTATTTGTTCGAATTAGGATCCGCTCTAGTTGCGAGTTCAACTTCACCTATCCTGTTAATCGGTAAACTTCATTTTTTCAGCAAAGTTCACTTTTTACTTCCCTATAGCAACAGTCTGATTTGTAATAAATACACACCTCTTTAGGTACCAACTGCAAGCATGCAATTCAACTCCCAACTGCGGCAAATTCGGGTCACAGTTTATGGCCTATGGTGCTATCCATACTAACTACTAATGTTTATGCCAGGAAAAAGCCATTAAACTCTTTTTCATATTGAGTCAAGATTCATTCAATTCTTATGCCTTTGCATCTTATATGTATGCCGATCCTTGCCCATCATGTCTTAAAATGGATGTTGCTAGTCGTTTCTTTTTTCATAACCAAAGTTTAATAGGCTAGCTCTATTGCCCAAGTGTGGAATAAAATGTGGCTTTGCAAGTACACATTACTTTGACAAAAGCCATATGTGTTTTGGCATCAAGGCTAGCCATTTACTGTTGCGGAAGAAAATATGAGAACCTTCTAACACGGCGAGAAGATCTGCACAATACAAGAAAGACAACGGTTACCACGCCATAAAGGCGTCCACCTAAGTCAGTTTTCGCGATGAAAAAAGTTAGAGGACAGAAAAGTCTAGTGCTTAGGGTTTGAGAACTTAGCTTTACCTGGACCTGATAGAGGCTTTTATATAGGGAGAAAAGGACGAGGTTGCACAATTGTGGTAGGACCGGACTACCTCAATGGTAATTACCATAAAGGATTGTACTGCTCCGTTCACCTACAAAAAGGCTATAGCCCAAGTCCTTAATGATCTGTAGGAAAAGGACTACAATATCCTTAGTCAAATAGCACTATCTAGTATCTATGGAGGACACGTGCCATGTGCTAATTTGTAACACATTTATATCCTTATCATTTTGCCCCCAACTGCCTTGTTCACATGACTAAGAATGATGAAGCATATTCTAAAGAGGTGCACAACTACAATCCTATTTTTCTCCCCGTGTATAGTCAAGATAAAATTGAAAATTAAGTAGGCAACTATAATATTGAATATCTCACGTGTTGACTTGTTCAACTGCATAGTTCGTGAAGCATTACAACTGCTCGACAAGCAAGATTCAAACGATTCTCATACCTTTGCGTCTTATACATATAAATGTTTTGAGTCAATCCTTCGCCAATCGGGTCTCACATTGGATATTGCTCGTCATTTTTACTTCACAACCAAAGTTTACTAGGCTAGCTCTAGTCTCAAAGTATGGATGGCTTCTACCTGAACAATGTGTACTTCTGCAAATATACATTACTATGACAAAATCCATATGTGCTTCGACGTTTGGGCTAGCTGTTTACACTGGCAAAAAAAATCTGGAGCATCTTTTAGCATGCCAGAAGATCTCCACAACTCAAGAAGGACAATGGTTACCACACTGAAGAGGTATCCAATAGAAGGTCTCTGATGCCAAAGTCAGTTTCTGCGAGGGAGAAAGCTCAAGGGAAAAAAGTCTAGTGTTTTGGGGTTGAGAGCTTAGCTTTGCCTGGACCTAGTAAAGGCCCTTATATATGGAGAAAAGGAAGATGTTACATAATTGTGGTAGGCCTGGGCAAACTCAATGGTAATCATGATATATGATTGTAATACTCAGTCCATCTACAATAGCCTTAGCCTGAGATGACTATTTATGGAGGACAGGTGATGTGTGCTAATTGGTAGCATATTTATAATCTTATCATTTTGCCCCCCACTTGCTTGTTCGCATGACTAAGAATGAGGCAGCATATTTTAAAGAGGTGCACAATTGCAATCCCATTTTTCTCCTTGTGGCCAGTCAGGATAGAAATAAAAATGAGGTACAATCAGAATTTAAAGTACCGCACCAATTGACTTGTTCAACTAAGTAGTCCTTGAAGCATTACGTTTTCTCGGCTGACCGAGCAGAGCAGTAGGCAATATGTCTGCTCAATTATAAAAATTTACGAGTCATGGATAAGATATATTGCAATGGCCAACCATAAAGCTTAACCAGGGTCCTCTAAGCTAAAAGACGTGTGATCCCTCTACTTGTTTTGGATGAGGAGACTAGGCTAACATGCGCAGGGCCCTTAAAGCTAAGTATGCATGGTTGTTGTGCTTGTCTTGGACGAGCATACTAAGCTTATCGGTAAAGCTTAAAGATTTGTGGCCCATCTGCTCGGAAAATATGAGCAGTCTAAGAATATGGACGTTGGTCTGTCAAGCTTAGGGATGCGTGGTTCGTCCATTCGTCTTAGACGAATAGAGCTTGTAAGCGCGAGACCCATCAAGCGTGAAAAGGCATGGTCCATTTAGCACAAGAACATATGGTCCATCATTCGATTAGACGACTAGAAGAAGAAGTTGTACGTCTGCTCGATTGGACGAGTAGATTAAGAAGTTGTATATCTACTTGGCTGGATGAGCAGATCGATAGGCAGCACTCCTATTCGACTGGCCAAGTGAACATTGAAGGGGCGTTATTACATGTGTACCAATTCTACCATTGAGGTTCTTTTGTACAAAGGGTTGACTGAAGGAGAAAGTCTTACTTCATTTTCACTTAACATTATTTGATGTGGAGAGCATTGAAGTTGAGAGAAGGAGAATTGGTAGTCGGAATTCATAAAGGCACCATTAGAGTCAGCATTTCCTCTAGATTTTCCCAACCTCTACGAAGAACAAGTAAGTTATTCCCCTTCCTTGGTATAATCTCCCCTTTTTGATCTTACATGATGTCCTGTTTTAGTACATCTTCTGTTTATGAGTTTGATCATTATAAGAAGGAAAACATAGAAGTGAACTACTATTGTAGCCTGACACAAAAATGCAAGCTCAAATCCTAAATATGTAATCAAAGCATATGAAATGTTAGGTTCTCAAATAGAAACTCAATATAGTATATAAGCAACACTTCATATTAATTTCTCACCCACAATCCAATCAATGGACATAGATCACAAATTGCACTATGTTATGAGGCATAAAGAAAAATTTAGATTCCACCAAAGGCTTATGCATTGAAAAGCTCCAAAAGATTTTGTGGGCTTGCTGCACCACATGGCCCTTTAATTTAGCCTTTAGCATAAAAGTTGTCATCCCACTTGAGTTGGGCATCCCATCCCTCTGATCTTATAAGTCATGGGTGATATTGACATTTTATTAAGATCGTTAGATATTTCATGATACAATTTCATCAACGGGCATAACCGCTATTTGGACAGATAGCGTACAAGTACCCTGAGGGAAAGGTAAAAAGAACCCCATTTAAGGAGTGCAACAGATGACCTGGGATTCGATGCGAACAATCAGTTGTAGATAATGAAATTTAGCCTTGCCTTCAGATTATCTTAGTCAAATGCACTCACTCTAACGCTGTACCTTTTGTATGAGGGTAGCTTAGCAGCAATGTTAGGGTAGTTAGTCCTTAAACAATCCTTTAAGTAATCAAGACTTATAGTGAAGAACAACCTGCACTTCTTCTATCTTTGCTCCACATACGCAGACGGGTTCCTAAAAGCTGAAACGACATGAAGAGCAGCACTTCTCTGTCGCTTAACCTCAGTTTGCAGCTTCTCATATCTGCTTCCTGTGCTATGAGCTTCAGAGCATATTTGGCGGCCTTCTTCTCAGC
The DNA here is from genome assembly GCA_033065855.1 of Escallonia rubra. Classification (NCBI taxonomy): domain Eukaryota; kingdom Viridiplantae; phylum Streptophyta; class Magnoliopsida; order Escalloniales; family Escalloniaceae; genus Escallonia; species Escallonia rubra. Next base: position 34,496 of record JAVXUO010003033.1, read on the forward strand.
CGGACACCCGATGGTTATTTGTCCATTTCAATCTTATTAAGCTGCTTTTGGAATGAATTAACATCTCCATGCCAATAGCCTGTGAATACCTGGAAAATTGGTTAGAGTACTTGGGAATTTTCCAAGTAAAGATAGTTATAATTAACTATATATTGTACGACCTCCTGTAGCATTGGTCATAAGATCCAACACCTTCCTGTCTGAAGGAATGATGTTGTAACTTAACCAGTATAAGACGTCTCCTTGGAATGGAAGACAGACTCCTTAGTTGTGATCTTCCAGCCTGACGAGTAAAGCTCCTCAGTCTTCCCCGAGCATGGACTCCTTGTGCGACTTTTTTTTAAGGCATATCATGAGTGTATCGAGGTCCATATAAAAATCCTCATCCATGGCTAGATGAGCCATGGAGGAACCAGTAGTTGGCTTCTAGCCAACTCAAAAAAAGATCCATAATGGTGGCGTCTTCCCTACCAAGCAAATATAAAGGTTTTTTTTGTATATCTCTACCATCGAATCTGCACAAGTCAAAGGTACCACAACAAAAAAGGGTTCTTATTCTTCCACGTGAATGGAAAAAGAGGTTGAGCCAAAAGGGTCATAAAAGCACGATCTCTACAGCTAAGATAATACCACCCAATTATGCTGAGGTAGCAAATGACTGCTTGCCAGAAGAAGTCTTCACACTTATGTTCTTTGATGATGGCCAGGGCCTCCTCTGGAGTTCACTTTGTAAAGTAGTCAATTGCCAATATGACGAATCGCCACTATTCAATAGGGATTGGAAATGGCCACAACAAGTTTATTCCCCGCATAGAAAAGGGAATAAGATTCCCCATAGGAGTGATTCGAGCCACTGTTTAATGTTGGATAGGTCCAAACTACTAACAGTTCTCACCATGGTGAAGCTGAAGGAGTCCTGATACGTGTTAGGCCAAATATAGCCTTGGAAAAATATTTGATATGCGAGTGTGCATCTCTCTATGTGTTGACCATAGATGGCTTCGTGGACCTCACGTAGAGCATAGTCGACATCTTCCAATGTTAGGCAGTGCAAGAATGGGAAGTGAAAAGAGGCTTGAGACATAACACCATCAACAATGAAGTAACGTGAGGCTTGAGGCTGAAGTGTACGTGCCTCATCCTTGTCTTGTGGTATAGGGCCATGCTCCAAGTAGGCACGTAAAGGATTAACCCAACTGACTTGGACAATGATGTATATGACGGTTGACTCTTTGATTCTGGGTGTAGGTAGTAATTCCAAATAAACTGTACCTTGAAAGTTGGAAGAGTCAAGCAAGGCTAACTTGGAGAGCATCTACCTAAGTATTATCCATGAGGTGGACCTGCTGGAGAGTGAATTTTTTAAAGCTGCCAACGACTGTCTAGGTCTTGCTCAGCTATGCAGAAATTTTGGGCTCCCTCAGGAATGTATCAATTTTAGGCCTTACTCAGGTATATAGAAATGTTGGTATCTACTTTACCAACAGTTCGGAATCGCTAAAAAGCTCATACTAGCTCTGCTTGCACAGCTTTGGCGAGATGCATTTCGGTAACAAATGTAGGGATAATTGGATTCCATAGGTAATAAAAATTTTACAGCAGAAAGAAAGACACCACGCCATGACACCCATAGATTACATAGTGGTAAACAAGAGATGAAATTAAGTAATACATTCACATTTTTGTTAGAACTTAATGAAAACCTTTGATGTTAATCTTGACACCAATTAGTCTTCCTTGCTATGACCTTACATTGAATCTGAGTGCGGGCTGTTACAGTTCTTCAGTCTAAGCTTCTAGAGAATAATTCTAAACTAAGAGAATTTAGTATATGGAAGAAGGGAGAAGGAGAGAACAATCATAAGGAGAGTGAGAGTAAGAGTGAGAGAGAGAAAGAGATAGAGTTCTCCAAAGAGGTGGGGTAAATAGTAATGTGAATAATAACCCTATTTACGGTTCCTTTATTTATTTATTTATTTTACTCCTATCTTTTCAAGACTTCCATTTAACTTTAGGATTCAAGCATATTCTGGCTAGTAAGGGAACTTGTGGGCTTTTAAATTCCAACTCTAATAAGACTTAATTGCTTAGCTAATAACCCATAACCCAATTGGGTTACCTAATTTAGTAATAATTAATCTTTCCTAAATAATTAATAATTATTACCGAAAACTCTAAAAATTAAAATGTAATTAAGTCAAGGACTTTATGAAATTACAGCTTTAACATTACTAATTAATCAATGTAATTTTGCTCCTCTACAAATATTTATAATCACGATTAGGGCCTTGAACTACTATGCTCCCTTAGATATTACTTCTTTCACCATATGTCTCATGATAATTTTTATGATCATAAAATTGATTTAACAAATAAATCAATCTTTTAATAGCCGGTATAAATATCTTACTAAAAGACGTGGCCACGATTCATAATGATCAACTTTATTATATCATCATATATGAATATTCATAAGTGTGGATGTCATGTAATAGTGCATGTTGTTGTTATACATTAAACGTAATCCCACATACCGAGGTATTATGCACGACGTGTCTTACTTATAGGTATATCAATACTTCAGCTTAATGACTCTGACTCTATGAGGATATAACACCTTAATGATTAAGAACATTGCATAACAATAGTTGTATAGATTATTTATAAAGTCATAGCAAATGAAATATAAATAATCTCAAATTGTCCATGTTCAATACAGACATTTTACTAGCATCCATAATGGCCAAGTTAAATTTATCATCTTTGCATATTACAATGTACTAATACTTCTCCACTTCCACCCAAAGCTGTGAAAAATTATTTAATTATATTTTTATCATGATCATTATCTATCTGTTTATGCACTGAAATGGGGTTAATTTATCCCATACACTATGACCTTAAATATATAATAGTGGACACATACACATTATATTATAAAGTACAAATCAATCCCAATACATGGGATAAATGTATCAATACGTGGGATCGTTGCTAGGGTTCAATCCCAAAAACCAAGGCTTCGTATTCAGTTTTAATGTTTAAGGCTTTGAAGCCAAACCAAAGTGCATACTTAATCATCATGTCATCATGTTGTCCGCCTCTCTATAAGAATGAGGCCGACTCCACTTTCACTTGATTTAGATGAGCCATCCATGTAGATTGTTCACTGTTCAAGCTGGGACTCTAGGAGCTCGCCAGTTGCCTCATCCGACAGATCATTGGAAAATATACACTCAAGGATCAAATCTATTAGGGCTTGGCTCTTAATGGATGGTCGAGGTTTATAATGCATGTCAAACTCACCTAATTTGACGGACAATGTGACTAGATGGCCAGAAGTGTCCGGCTTATAGTGGATCCTTCTAGGCGGTTGATCGGTGAAGACTACAATAGTATGCGCTTGGAATTAAGGTCATAGCTTTTTGGCGTCGATGATGGGAAAAGCAAACTTTTTCGTAGCTGGGTAGTACAATTCTGCTCCTTGTAGATTCTCACTTGCATACTAGATAGGTTTTTAGGAACCGAGTTTTTCATGAATGAGCATGATGCTAATGTCTCGCCGACGTACAGTAAGATAGAGAAAAATTCTTCTCCGAGCAGAGGTTTTGATAAAAGCAGGGGCTTAGCTAAGTAAGCTTTGAGCTGGTTAAATAAGGCTTGGCACTCTATTGTCCATTCAAATTTTTTCAAAGTCTTGAGTACTTTAAAGAATGGCAATGACAGGGAGCGCTAGATGGATTTGGAGAGGAAGCGGCTGAGAGCCGCTATGCATCCGATCAACACTTCTACATCTCGAATGCTGCATGGCGGATCTTTGTTTAGAATAGCGACAATCTTATCCAAATTGGATTCAATTTCGTCGCTAGTGACAAGGAACCCCAGAAATTTTCCTAACTAAATTCCAAAGGCACAATTAACTGGGTTGAGCTTCATCCAATAAGTGAGTAAAGCATTTGCGAAGGTATTTAGTTTAGTTTAGGGCCTTCAGACGTTTGACGATCATGTTTGTCAACATAGACCTCAATGTTCTTACCTATCTGAGGGTTGAACAACTTGTCTACCAGACGTTAATAGGTGACGCTGGCATTCTTCAATGCAAATGGCATGGTCTTGTAATAGTAAAGCCCTTGGTATGTGATAAAAGCCATCTTCGAGATATCGTCTTCATACATATATGTTTGGTTATAGCCTAAAAAGGTGTCCATGAGCTTAGCAATTCATGACCGAAAGTGTTGTTGATCGGTATGTCTATACGAGGGAGAGGATATCTGTCCTTTAGGCACACCTTGTTGAGATCAAATAAGTCTACGTTGATGCACTAGTTGCCATTATTTTTTGAAACCATAACCACATTGGTTATCCATTCTGGATAGCCGATGTCCTATATGGATTTGGCCACAAGGAGCTTGACTGCATCTTCTTTATTATTACCTGACGTTGGGGGGCAAATGAACGCTTTTTTTGCTTGTCTGGTTTGTTAGAAGGATCGACACTCATAGATGGCATATGATGCTGGGGTTGATACCGAACATGTCATCTTGGGTCAATACAAAGACGTCACTCCACAGGAAAGAGACGAGCTTTTCATGAAGCTCCCTTGTAGCATGGAGCCGATGCAGACACTCTTGTTTTCATTGTCTCATAAGAAGAGGATGGAGTCAAGGGACTCAACTGGTTCACCCTTTTTCGTTGTTTTTTCATCTCTCCGATCTTTGATGTGCATGGCTTTCTTTCATATGCAAGGTCTCACTTTGCTTCTCCAACTCCCTGTTCTGTTGGGAAGTTCATAATCAGATAGTAGGTAGAAACAATGACTTGTAGATTGTTGAGGCTTGGTCGTCTAGTTACTATATTGTAAGGTGAAGGGACATTGACGACCAAGAAATAAATGATCTGGACAGATTGGTGTGACACTGATTCTCCTACCACAGGAAGAGACAGGGAGCCCTCAATATTCATAGGGTTGCTGACATTCTTAATGAGTTGGGTAATAAGGGGTGAGCCTTTCTCGAGGAAGATTGAACTGCTAAACAGCATCAAAATATAAGATATCAGCCTAGTTCCCAATATCTATGAGCATTCTTTTGATAATCAAAGAATTTATTTCGATCGTAACGACCATAACATTTTTGTATTGGAGTTGTGCACCCTCCAAATCAGAGTCATAAAAAATGATAGAATATATGGAGCACTTAGGATGGCCTTGAGTAAGGTTTACCTACCGCGTGAATACTTTGGAAGTATTTTATGAAAAGGCTCTGAAAGTGAGTCCACTGGAGATCGTGTTAACCGGTGAAGCATATTTGGGTGCATCATTTCGAGTGTCTGGCTTGGTTTTTTAAGGGTTGATGATTGTCTCTGTCGCTTTTCCCAAGATTGTGGACAAACTCTTTGAGATAGTTGTGAGCGATGAGTCATTATATCTCTTTTCTGAGCACCTTGCAATCCTCCATGAGGTGGTTGTGGTCCTTATAAAAGTGGCGATAGAGTTTCCGCTCGTGCTTATCTAGATAGGAGCCAATCGAGCCTAGCCAACAGAGAATATTTTGATTTTTAATGTGGTTGAGGATGTGCTCACGCGAGGCGGCCAGAGGATTCCACTTGCGTAGGGATATTGGAACCTTGGATTTTCCACTACATAGTCATTTGTTGTTGCTCGTGGAGGGTTTGAAGTCTTGGTGATCGCGATGCTTCTGTTCGACAAATATTTCCTCCTATTGAAAGGTTGACGTCTTCTTTTGCACGGAGATATTTATCAAAGCAGTAAAAAATTTCCTTCATGTTCTCTGGAGATTGCTTGTTGAGTGAGAATATATGGGGAATACTGAGGTGAACTCCCCTTGCCATGATGGCGAAGGTGTCTCTCGGATTGAGATTGTCAATAAGGAACTTCTCTGTGTTAAAACGTGAGTAATAGAACTTCAAGCACTTGTTAGCGCCCTGCACCATTCAGAAGAGTGCTAAAGACTTCTTTTGATGTATTCGACTAGTAAGGAAGTTGGCTCTGAAAGATTTGACGAGTTGCGCCCATCAGTAGATGGACATCGGCAGAATATGCTGGAACCATATATATGTAGATCCCTTCAAGGTCACAGGGAATGCGCGACACATAATCTGGTCCGGGACCAGATGGAGGTTTGTGCAGGAAGTACAACAAGCCAAGTGTTCTTCTAGGTTACTAGTGCTATTATAGGAATCGCAAGCGGGCATCTTGTATCTTGAAGGCTCGTGAAAGAGCTCAATGTCTTCAATGAACATAAGACTTTTGAGGACAAGAGATACAAGGTTTAGCCGTTTGAGGTATCACTTGATAGAATGGTACGTGTTTGACGACTGGGTGTATCCGAATAACAATCTATAGAGCAATGATGTTGGGGATTCTTTCGCCCATCATCAGAGTTGGTGATGTAAGAATGACCACGACCTCGTCACTGGATAAGATGTTTATGTTAATGGTTCGTTCCTCGTTTTGGCAATGGCATGCGATAATCGCCTAAGTGATTTGCTTATTGCTAGGGGTATACCAGTCGTCGATGGACGGACATGCAACGAGGTTGTGGTGAGGTTGGTGTGCTGATTGTGAGAAGTTGATAAAGGCTTCCAACTTTTTGATAGTTTGCTAAAGAGCCTGAACGACAGCGGCCACGTTTGTGTCAGGGTCTGGATTCGTCTGAGAAGTGATTGCAGGTTCAACTTTGGATATGTTGTCAGTGGGAGCTGTGTCGTTGGTGGCGGTGCAATTTAAAGTAACTTGCGTTTGGGAGGATAGAGCATGCCCGTGCCATTCAATTTCACGGAAGACAACCGTGTCGGGGCTTTAAGTCTTCGAAGAATAAGATGCAATGCGTCCATCTTTGATTGCTAGGGGGTGGTTAGTGGTCACAGTGACAAGGTTCAGTACCGCGTGAAGGGATTGACTCGTGGATCGGATGGATTGGACGGTGCGGCTGATTCAACATTTTTTAGGGTTTGTGCCATGAGATATTCGGAAGAGCAGCTAGTCAGTACCATGTATGACGCCAATCTGTTGCGCATGAAATCTGGAGGACCTTCTAGCATGCGGGCAAATCTGCACAACAAAACAGCGGTTACCACGCTGCAAAGGTGTCTGGCAGCAGGTCTCCCATGCCTAGTTTAGTTTCTGCAAAGGAGAAAGGTGAAAGACATAAGTGTCTAGTGTTCAGGACTTAAGAGCTTAACTTTACTTGGACCTCCTCAAGCCTTTATATAAAGGGAGAATGAGGGGGTTACACAATTGTGGTAGGACTGGGCTACCTCAATGTTGATTGCAACATAGGATCGTATTGCCTCGTCCATGTCTAATAGGGCTAGAGTCCAATTCTTTGAAAATATCTAGGACGTAACCAAAGGACTACAATAGCCTTAGACATATATGACTATTACAGAGGATATTTGACGTGTGCCAATTGGGAGCAGAATTTTACATCTAGTTTTAGTAATGTGTTCAAACGTATCTTCCAAATAAACATAAAAGCAAGTTTAGACATCATACCATCTCTATTCTTTCTACTATTTGGTGCATTTGGTTACACATGAACCAATGCATTTTCCGCCTCAGAGAGTTCAAACCCATTCATGTTATTAGTGATATTATAGATTTTCAAATCAAACTCTTAAGTTTTCACTCCTTTAAACCCAAAGCAAATACCTTATCTCTCCCCTTAATAGCTCTCGGATTCCCCAAGCCTTCCATTCTTCACCGTGTTCCTGTTCTACCCCACAACCAATCTCTTTGTTTCTATCTATTAGTTTTGACAAAAATCTTCAGAAAATAGGAATAGGGATTTCCTGTTTTAACTATCTTAGTATTAGATGTGCATCAGCAGCTTTATCTTCCAACGCATCGAATTGGCTCTCGGCTCAAGCCAAGGGTCTCCTAGTTGCAACTACTTGGGCCACGTCACACCATCTTTCTCATATTACTCTCATGACTGACTCAAAATTTCTACTATCTCAGCTAACAAATACTGAAGATGTCCCAGATATAGTGACACCTATTATGTTAGACTTTTGTCAGTTGGCCATCGGTTTGCACCAGTATAGTGTTGGAAAGGCCAGACGCTTGCAGCTCAAGGAGGCGAGATCACTAGCAGCTTTTGCTTGTCATGCCCGAATTGCCGTTTATCAGGATTGGGTTAATGATTTATGCTGTAATTGATCTTATTCTCCTATCCTCTTTTGTTGTTGTGGGGTTGTAAGCTCTTTGACCTTTTATTCTGTATTTTGGTTGTTTTTTATTTAGATGACATCCATAGTCATGACTAATTATGTATAGCCGAAATGGTTAATTCGATGCAATTCTCCCTTTCTATCAAAAAAAAAAAAAAAAAAACATATCTTCTCTAGTATCTGACTCAATAATAGTTGTAAAGGCTTTGTTTCCTATAAAAGTAACCTAAAAACGGGAAAAATACACATTTAGCCTACGTTTTCATAGCAAACAAGGACATGTTACCGATGTTGAAATGTGAAAAACAAGATACTCTATTCGAAAAAGTTGCATATTCGAGCAGCAAAATGAATGCACCTGATGATGATGACAATGAGAAGTGCAACTCATTATGTCTTGGTATAAAAGCAAAAGCTACCTTCCCACTGGATTATTTCTCAATGTCCTCACTATTACCTCCAATCATGACCACCTATTGCCACCCTTGTATATCAATCCATCTCCTCTCTTCCAAAGCAAGGCTCTTTCCAACTTACAAACTCCATTTATCAGTAATCTCGCACACGTGCAAACACCGCAAGACCATCAGATACAATACAAGAGTTCTCCTTTTTCTGCAGTGTAAACCTCTTTTTGGATCTATAGTTTCAACATATATATTCATGTAGCTTCGTAATGGTAATTCAATTCCTGTGACTTGAATGACCACGTTATGTAAGTTGTTCGTATTTCGTTCATTCCATGCGTATGGTCTCGATCCGCTGGCCCCTAATGGAAACCTAGTATGAAAAGAAAAAAAAAAACCTATGAACGGGGATAAATGAAAGATGTTGTGATGCTTCAAAAAGTGACACCAATTATTATTAACGGAGCCGTTTATTCATGTCGTTCTTAGTTTCTGCTTAAAGATTATGTCCAAACAAACTTGGAGTAATTTCTAAGGATGGATTAATCATAATATGTCTTGATTAATTGCATTTCGATTGCCTATTTTGGCTCCCATCCGAGTCGTTGCATTAGTCTAAGATATACAACTTTAAGGGCGGGCTCCAAATACTAAGGCGTGCTTAGGTTTGCTATCATTCCCTTAGCCATGAAAAGGAGGAAAAATTCGGTGTAAAGCAAGCATAGTACGCTGACCTAGGTTAACTAATTAATGGCTGTCCCGTAATTCTCGGGATTATTTTCTTATGCGCATCATGGCTCGGCTGACATGGCTCGGCGTGGAAAGGGAAATGACTTTGCAAGTATCAAACGCTATAATCTCAAGTGTGGCCTTATTTTACTCCATAATTAGTTACTTGTAAAAGTCCTTTTATGCTTATTTTTTAAGCCGTGGGGATAGACATTTCCTAAATGAGATTAAAACATCATGTTTTTATCCAAATAAATGTACCTTCCGCATGAATGAGGTACAATGTTATTTTAAGAATGAGGATGCCTTTCGGTTACGGTTGCGGTCATTTCGTTACAAGGGCCCGTATTTGTCTATATCTTTTGTAGTAAAGCGTCAAAAAAGATACAGAAGTAAGCCGTCTCGCGTTTCATCGAATTCTTATCGATAGTGCTGCTATGCTTTATCGATGTTAGTTTTCTCCAAGGTAAGCACAACTAAAGCCACAAATACGGAAAAAGTATAATGCTTGTAGCAAACCAAGTTTGGTGCTATTTATAGCTGGCAAACGCGGCTCGTAATAATTCACATGTCACCACAAATGCTAGAAAAATATTAAGTCAAAAAAAATTCCAATAAAGGAGACAGGTTTTTAAATGATAGATGAAAAGAGCAACTTACCGTTACGTAAAAAGTCTCAAGCAATATGAGCATATCTTTTGGTGGCTTCTGATGACAATGGTGTGTTTGCTGCCAAACTTTTTCCAGAATTTTTAGGGAAAACAAATCTATGTATGGTGGGGTTTGGCCTCTCCACTGCAATTATGGGGCACATAATCTCGGGTAAACAGACTTGAGAGCTAAGACTCTAAAAGACCAACTACCCTGCCTACTAAGCCAGCCACATCCTCTTCCTCAAAAGGCATCTTTACCAGTTTAAAAAACCCCCCAAAGGGTCCTCTTTCTCACTGTCAGAAGATACTATCCCCCTCTCTTCAGTCCGTCCATCCATCCATCCATGGCAAACTACAAAATGGACTCGGAAGAGGAAGCCCTTTTTCGATCCTACCCTTATGCACTCTACTTCGTACGGAGCCCTTCAACTGTCTCACATTCCAACAGCGCCGACCTCCGCGGCCAGTCCCCCATTCGATCCGAGAACTTCATGGTAATAAACAACCCCACAGCCAGGACAAGCCAAGAAGAAGCCACCCGGTTGGCTCTCTCTCGCTACTCTTCTTCTCGCGGATCGAATAACTCGTTCTTGCACGAGAAAAAGATTGCTTATGATCTTCACAGTCGTGGGCATCATGAGGCTGATGAAACCGATAATGGCGAGAAATGTCACGTTGGTGTGGATGTTGGGGTCGAAGATTACGGTGACAATGAGGAGGAAGAGGAGGAGGGGGATTATTTTGGGAGGAAAGGTGGGTGGTGGAAGTACTTCACTTTTCGACATTCCTCCTCGTTTGCGTGGATTTGTTTGCAGATAAGTTGGAGGCTTATGGTGAGTTTGGGCGTTGCATTGCTTGTTTTCTACATTGCTACTAAGCCTCCGTCACCCAAGATTACCATTAAGGTCCATCTCTCTCTCTCACTCACACACACACACACACAATTCTCACTACTTTAATTAGTAATAATTACTTGAATCGTTCTTCGCACGTGGCAATACAAGGAGGCCGCGTATCCAAAATGCATGCCAATGCCACCTACAAAATACGCAACAATATTTTCTTTTTTATGTACAATCATATGTTCGAATTTTACAGTAAAACGTACTATTTGTGTTCAAAAGAATTATTATAACAAGTTTTCCTCACTTTAGTCTAATACTTTGAGTGACATACAATAGCGATTCTTGTAGCAACACTTTCGAGAGCACTTTACCAGCTAATTATATCAGTATAAGGTATGGGCAAGAAGAAACATGTCAGAAGTTTTTTATTTTCACTCATTGGAAGCCCGCATTATGCATCGTGGTGTGATTGTTACACACACAGTTATTCTAGCAAAGCTTTGATGAGAAAAGAACTCAAGTGGACCAGAGATCAGTTCTCTTATAAGACAACGTACCATGAAGAAGTAAAGCCAGTGAGTTGCACTTCGATCTTACCATGCCATACATAAAAGTTTCTAGAACATAACGAACTGTCCTGGCTCAGAAAAAAACATTCAGAACCTAGTTCTTAATACGGAGTATTTCTTCTCAATACCTCTAAAATCAAACAAAAAACGAGCATCCTCAGACAACTGAACTACGGATGATAATCACTTCATATTGGTTTTCGTTGTATGGAAAGTGAGTCTACTTTTCTCAAAGTGCAGACTAAAATTATGCAAAATTAGTGCATTAATTCTTTGCCACAACTCCTAGGCTACCAAGGCACACGAAAATCGGCGAACAACCATATGACGTTTCTCCTCAAATCATCTCTTTGGCTACCAAATAAGATCAATCAACAACACTCAAAACGAGAAAAAAAAAAATTTATCCTGGCATCTCCAGAGCAATAACCATTAACTCTCTTAGGAAAAAGACTCAAATTTCACGCAAAGAAGGGATGTATGTAACACCCAAATCTATTCTCCCAAATCTATTCTAAAAGTAAAAATAACAAGAGGAGAAAAGAAGAGAAACCGAAGAGGGAGACGGGGGTGGGAGGAATAGCGCCCACCTAGAGAGAGAGAGAGAGAGAGAGAGAGAGCTTGATTTGTATAACCTCGCTAGTACTTCAAATGCTAAGTAATTTTTTTTAATACAAATTTGTATTAATTATTGAGTACTCGCCATCAGCACAAGCTATAGAGTGCAATATATCCTCTTTTGCATGCAATAATCGATAAAACTGAGGCGATAACAGATGAATCCCAATGTTTTTAATTTGTTTTAAAGTCAAGGGAATTCAATTGTTTTGACTTTCTTTATTTTTTTTCCTTTGTCTTGAGGGTTTTAATTAGAGGATAATGTCGAAATGTAAGAATAGCCTGCAACCCTCGTATAGTCACCATTAATTGTCGTTAGATATTGTTAGTGACATTCTCGTAGATGTCTTTAACGATAATTCTTAATAGTATTTTTTCAACGTCACTAATTAAAAGTTATTAGGCATATTTCGCAGCTTTCATTTGTCTTTGGGGGGGGAGGGGAGGGGAGGGGAGAGAGAGGGTTACATGCTCTTCCTATAAGCCGGTTACAGCAAAAGAGTTTTCATGTCAACGTGGAGGGCTCTTTTATGCTTTAGCAATAGACAAACTATGGATATGTGGAACAAAAGTCAAGATATTGCAAGTTCAATATATATTTGTACCTACACGATGTAAAGGGAAACAAGTTTAGTTTAAATACGAAGTTGAATAGGCCACAGATCATGATGCATGTACACGGCACAAATGCATGACATGATCAAGAAAAGCAACGCGAAGCCGGTTTTTGGGTCCGAAAACGTTAGCCAAGGCCCAAAAAGAGAGCTTGACGATAATTTGGATCCTTAATTGGGCTTACCACCCAGACCTTTCAGTTCAGGCCTGCTATCGTATGAAAGTTCCTCTTGTGGAAAACTATGCCTCCACAGTAATTCAACTTTTATGTTTGATATCATAAGATTTTAAACTACAAGAAAATATTGAATTTATTTGGAGACGAAAACTGCGAACAAACTGTTTGACTATTACTCTACAACAGTACTAATTGCTTGAAACTTTGATAAAACCCAACATGCATTAAAAAAAAAAAAACCCCATATACGGATTATTTTTTTTGGATATACGGATTATTTTTTTTGGATTATTGATCACTTCTTTAAGCATGATTTTAGATTTGACACTAGGCTCGTGTCCTAGTTCACTTAATTAGGGAGTCCATCGCTTAATATCAGCCTGGCAGATTTTAACCTAGATCACCGTGATTAAGACGTTCCTCCCCCTCCCACGTTATCACAGTTCATTATTTTTTGAATGAGAGTTGGTGTTAAGTGTTAATACAACCTCACAAAATTTAGTGGTTGTCCCAGTAGGATTATCCTTCCCTTTTTTGGCTTGACTACCGAGTCTAATCTAATTATAATAAGTATGTTAGAGAGCCAAACCGAGATACTTTCGAGTACCAGACCCAATCCCACCTCGAAAGCTCATGCATACACCCCGACATCACCTTTTTTGCAATCGCCTCAATCCACATTTCGTATACCAACTAGAAACGCATCGCCTAGGAATGAAAATTCAGTTTGCTTTCCTCGATTGGGTGTGGATACCAAGCCTTAACGTAATATCAAAAAGAAGATTTCGGCTTTGGTTTCAAGCCTTCCCGTTTGCATTCTTTGCATGCATTTATCGTACTACAACTTCCACTCTCTTTAGTGGTGGATCTTGAATTGCTTTTGTACAGTTATTTTTTATATGTAACGTGTTCGGTCCATTCTTTATAAACATAAACTTCTAGAGTTAGGTGACAAGCTAACCCTCCAATATATGGAATATTTTGTCCTTTATACCCTTCCTCATGATCTCTTGTTGAATCACTTTACCTTATTGCACCTTTGGCGTACACGGAAGCATAGGATGATGAAGGCAGTAGCTCCGTGGGATTCATTCTGAAACAGCTTTTTCAGTGCCATTGCTGTCATCATATCACGTCGTTGAGGTCTTTCTGTTCATTATGATCTCATCCGTTACAGTCTTAGGTTCATGTTGTCTACGTGACGATTGCCCTTTCAGATGAGCAAATTCCATAATCTGGTAAAAGTAAAGAATTTAATTTAATTGGTGGCAAAACCAACATGTGGGTGAGTTCGATTTTCTTTCATCCGATGACATTGGGCAAGTTTATTGCGTTGTTTAAAAGGATTTCATTACTTATTAATTGTGCTTTGAAGTTGATAAACGTTGCAGATTGGGAGAATCCATCAATTTCGTCTAGGGGAGGGAGTGGATGACTCTGGTGTTGCTACAAAAGTTCTTACATGCAACTGCTCCATGGACTTGGTGATTGATAACAACTCCCAGATATTTGGCCTCCACATTGATCCTCCAGTCTTGGCAATGTCCTTTGGCAAACTCCCCTTAGCAATTTCACATGTAAGGATATGCAACTTTATGTGTGTGCGTTTGTTTGTGCGCGTCTACTTTTTGCGCACACAGCTGTGTGAGAGGGCTTCGCGTGTGCCTGCTGGTGTGCGTGTTTTTCATACCAAATTGGGAAAATTGCACGTATGCGGATCTTGTGCATGTCAATCACTAAACAAGGTGTAAATTTTTTTAATAAGTTCCAAATGTCACTACAGTGAGAAATTATGTTAATGAAGTACGGCTTAGCCCCAAAAAAAATTCCTTAAAGAAGAATGTTCACATTTAAATTCACTTTTGTAGGGTACAAAACTGTACGCAGAAAGTGACAGTTCAAGATTATTCAAATTATACGTGGGAACGACAAATACGCCAATATATGGTGCAGGAAGAAGTATGCAGGACATGCTTGATTCAGGAAAGGGGTTGCCTCTTGTTATTCGCATGAGTTTGAGGTCGAGTTTTCATGTAGTTCCGAACCTTATTGAGCCCAAGTTCCACCACCAAGCAGAGTGCTTATTAGTTCTTGATAGTGCATATGATAAGAGACAAAGAACCCAAGCATATAGTAGCAAGTGTACACCGATTCTTTAGTCTTGTTATTTTCTGTTGATGAAAGAAGAAATGACCTAAACTTCTCTAATTAAGGTATGAAAGAATTTTGGTTCCTCCAAAGCTTGGTGATTTTGGGTTTGATGCTTGGGTGATTTTTGCCAAATGTACTTCAGTAATTCAGGAAAACACTCAATGCAATTGCTTTGGTAACCTTTGATTTGATGCTTTTCAGTTTTTGAGTCAATTATATACTCGTTCCAATCTTCTTTGTCCCCCATCAAACTAGGGCTCTATCAGTATGTGAAGTACAATGGACATAAAATTGGTTAACTCTCCTAATTGATAGTTTCTGTCCATTCTTCTTGGTTAAGAAATTTTTTGGGTCTTAGTCCTTATCTATCTAAATATCTATAAAAAGTCATCGTTGACTTTTTATACCTCTCGTAATTTGTGGCACCTTAGATTTTAGAACTCTTATACTTACTTACGACTCGCTAAATATAAGAACATTTATTGTCAGATTTACTTATGACCAATAAGCTTCAACTTTTTCTGAGGAGGCCCCCAACTCTCTTGAACTCTTTTATTAATTATATTACTTGAACAACCATCTTCCTCCTTCGCGCGATCCATTCTTAATTTTTGCACAATTGCATGATTTGAGAGAAAATTTTATTATCAACTTAGCTTGAGCAGAATTTTGCAGCTGCGTCATATTTTCGTGTTGCTTTTGCCATTGAGGCTTTAAACTAGAAGACAAAAACGACGAAAGACAACAATTTAAAATACTATTGCTCAATATGCCTAAAAATATGTAAATGGACTAACGTGCTCCAAGTTAGTAAGACATGCAACCACAAAATGCGAAAACTTTATCTATTTAAAGTAAGCGATCCAAGTTGTATACTGTTATCTCCGTACAAGAGAGCGCCAATAGTTGCCACAAAGTGATTGGATTTGAATTTGCACACTTTTTCAAATTAACATTATTAGGTATATTTCAAAAAAGTCGTATTTACATATTCAAATTAACATTAGTAGGTATATTTTGACAATGAAGTTTATATGGGCTTGATAGAAGTGAAGTTTGTAAATGTACCACTGAGTGTTAGATTTCATGGGGGCCGAGAGCTATCAAAGGCTTGAGATACCCTTTTGGGGTCTTAAATAACCTCACCATATTACACAAACATGTAATTAAATTGGATTATAGTGCAATTTGGTTGATTCTAGACCATGAGATTGAGGTTTGTCCGGTAGAATTGATCAGTTTGCCCCCTTCATTTTAATTTGAATCACCCTTGGTTAATCGTGTTTTCTTTTCCTTTTCATTTTGAACATTTTGTTTTTAATTCTTTTAATAAAGTTGTCATACATTTTGTGTTGCGTAACCTTCACAATTGTTAAACATATGAAAGAAGACCTCAAAAGTCGTCATACTTTTTTTTCTTTTTTTGAAAGAATTAGAACTGCATATATGGGTAACCTTTGGGGGTGAAGAATCGAACGGCCTCGATGTCACTCAACGAGGCCCTGCAACTCAACCCCTTTGGGTTTATAAGCTGTACTTTAAAGTCTAATATGTTCCACTCAGTTTGAACTAATTACTATAAAAATTAAAGCTCAAAAGAAAACTGTATTGGATTGGAGATTTTGGATTTTTGGAGAAGAAAATAAATGAAAAGGTAAATGAAATATAAGAATCATTTAACATTAGTTGGCAACTACAAAAAAGTGGGTTTTGCCTGGGGTTGCCAATCCGTTTTG
>JAVXUO010002702.1:0-47345 GCA_033065855.1 Escallonia rubra
CGTTGGTGGCGGTGCAATTTAAAGTAACTTGCGTTTGGAGGATAGAGCATGCCCGTGCCATTCAATTTCACGGAAGACAACCGTGTCGGGGCTTTAAGTCTTCGAAGAATAAGATGCAATGCGTCCATCTTTGATTGCTAGGGGGTGGTTAGTGGTCACAGTGACAAGGTTCAGTACCGCGTGAAGGGATTGACTCGTGGATCAGATGGATTTGACGGTGCTGCTGATTCAACATTTTTTAGGGTTTGTGCCATGAGATATTCGGAAGAGCAGCTAGTCAGTACCATGTATGACGCCAATCTGTTGCGCATGAAATCTGGAGGACCTTCTAGCATGCGGGCAAATCTGCACAACAAAACAGCGGTTACCACGCTGCAAAGGTGTCTGGCAGCAGGTCTCCCATGCCTAGTTTAGTTTCTGCAAAGGAGAAAGGTGAAAGACATAAGTGTCTAGTGTTCAGGACTTAAGAGCTTAACTTTACTTGGACCTCCTCAAGCCTTTATATAAAGGGAGAATGAGGGGGTTACACAATTGTGGTAGGACTGGGCTACCTCAATGTTGATTGCAACATAGGATCGTATTGCCTCGTCCATGTCTAATAGGGCTAGAGTCCAATTCTTTGAAAATATCTAGGACGTAACCAAAGGACTACAATAGCCTTAGACATATATGACTATTACAGAGGATATTTGACGTGTGCCAATTGGGAGCAGAATTTTACATCTAGTTTTAGTAATGTGTTCAAACGTATCTTCCAAATAAACATAAAAGCAAGTTTAGACATCATACCATCTCTATTCTTTCTACTATTTGGTGCATTTGGTTACATAGGAACCAATGCATTTTCCGCCTCAGAGAGTTTAAACCCATTCATGTTATTAGTGATATTATAGATTTTCAAATCAAACTCTTAAGCTTTTTCTCCTTTAAACCCAAAGAAAATACCTTCTATCTCCCCCTTAATAGCTCTCCGATTCCCCAAGCCTTCCATTCTTCACCGTGTTCCTGTTCTACCCCACAACCAATCTCTTTGTTTTGACAAAAATCTTCAGAAAATAGGAATAGGGATTTCCTGTTTTAACTATCTTAGTATTAGATGTGCATCAGCAGCTTTATCTTCCAACGCATCGAATTGGCTCTCGGCTCAAGCCAAGGGTCTCCTAGTTGCAACTACTTGGGCCACGTCACACCATCTTTCTCATATTACTCTCATGACTGACTCAAAATTTCTACTATCTCAGCTAACAAATACTGAAGATGTCCCAGATATAGTGGCATCTATTATGTTAGACTTTTGTCAGTTGGCCATCGGTTTGCAACAGTATAGTGTTGGAAAGGCCAGACGCTTGCAGCTCAAGGAGGCGAGATCACTAGCAGCTTTTGCTTGTCATGCCCGAATTGCCGTTTATCAGGATTGGGTTAATGATTTATGCTGTAATTGATCTTATTCTCCTATCCTCTTTTGTTGTTGTGGGGTTGTAAGCTCTTTG
The DNA here is from genome assembly GCA_033065855.1 of Escallonia rubra. Lineage (NCBI taxonomy): Eukaryota > Viridiplantae > Streptophyta > Magnoliopsida > Escalloniales > Escalloniaceae > Escallonia > Escallonia rubra. The sequence continues at coordinate 1,491 of JAVXUO010002702.1, forward strand.
ACCTTTTATTCTGTATTTTGGTTGTTTTTTATTTAGATGACATCCATAGTCATGACTAATTATGTATAGCCGAAATGGTTAATCTGTAAACTCTATTTACCTTCAATGCAATTCTCCTTTTCTATCAAAAAATAAAAAAACGTATCTTCTCTAGTATCTGACGTAATAATAGTTGTAAAGGCTTTGTTTCCTATAAAAGTAACCTAAAAACGGGAAAAATACACATTTAGCCTACGTTTTCATAGCAAACAAGGACATGTTACCGATGTTGAAATGTGAAAAACAAGATACTCTATTCGAAAAAGTTGCATATTCGAGCAGCAAAATGAATGCACCTGATGATGATGACAATGAGAAGTGCAACTCATTATGTCTTGGTATAAAAGCAAAAGCTACCTTCCCACTGGATTATTTCTCAATGTCCTCACTATTACCTCCAATCATGACCACCTATTGCCACCCTTGTATATCAATCCATCTCCTCTCTTCCAAAGCAAGGCTCTTTCCAACTTACAAACTCCATTTATCAGTAATCTCGCACACGTGCAAACACCGCAAGACCATCAGATACAATACAAGAGTTCTCCTTTTTCTGCAGTGTAAACCTCTTTTTGGATCTACAGTTTCAACATATATATTCATGTAGCTTCGTAACGGTAATTCAATTCCTGTGACTTGAATGACCACGTTATGTAAGTTGTTCGTATTCCGTTCATTCCATGCATATGGTCTCAATCCGCTGGCCCCTAATGGAAACCTAGTATGGAAAAAAAAAAAAAAAAAAAACCTATGAACGGGGATAAATGAAAGATGTTGTGATGCTTCAAAAAGTGACACCAATTATTATTAACGAAGCCGTTTATTCATGTCGTTCTTAGTTTCTGCTTAAAGATTATGTCCAAACACTTGGAGTAATTTCTAAGGATGGATTAATCATAATATGTCTTGATTAATTGCATTTCGATTGCCTATTTTGGCTCCCATCCGAGTCGTTGCATTAGTCTAAGATATACAACTTTAAGGGCGGGCTCCAAATGCTAAGGCGTGCTTAGGTTTGCTATCATTCCCTTAGCCATGAAAAGGAGGAAAAATTCGGTGTAAAGCAAGCATGGTACGCTGACCTAGGTTAACTAATTAATGGCTGTCCCGTAATTCTCGGGATTTTTCTTATGCGCATCATGGCTCGGCTGACATGGCTCGGCGTGGAAAGTGAAATGACTTTGCAAGTATCAAACGCTATAATCTCTAGTGTGGCCTTATTTTACTCCATAATTACTTACTTGTAAAAGTCCTTTTATGCTTATTTTTTAAGCCGTGGGGATAGACATTTCCTAAATGAGATTAAAACATCCTGTGTTTTCTCCAAATAAATGTACCTTCGCATGAATGAGGTACAATGTTATTTTAAGAACCAAGATGCCTTCGGTTACGGTTGCAGTCATTTCGTTACGTACAAGGGCACGTATTTGTCTATATCTTTTGTAGTAAAGCGTCAAAAAAGATGCAGAAGTAAGTCATCTCGCGTTTCATCGAATTCTTATCGATGGTGCTGCTATGCTTTACCGATGTTAGTTTTTTCCAAGGTAAGCACAACTAAAGCCACAAATACGGAAAAAGTATAATGCAAAGCAAACCAAGTTTGGTGCTATTTATAGCTGGCAAACGCGGCTCGTAATAATTCACATGTCACCACAAATGCTAGAAAAATATTAAGTTAAAAAAATTTCCAATAAAGGAGACAGGTTTTTAAATGATAGATGAAAAGAGCAACTTACCGTTACGTAAAAAGTCTCAATCTTTTGGTGGCTTCTGATGACAATGGTGTGTTTGCTGCCAAACTTTTTCCAGAATTTTTAGGGAAAGCAAATCTATGTATGGTGGGGTTTGGCCTCTCCACTGCAATTATGGGGCACATAATCTCGGGTAAACAGACTTGAGAGCTAAGACTCTAAAAGACCAACTACCCTGCCTGCTAAGCCAGCCACATCCTCTTCCTCAAAAGGCATCTTTACCAGTTTAAAAAACCCCCCGAAGGGTCCTCTTTCTCACTGTCAGAAGATACTATCCCCCTCTCTTCAGTCCGTCCATCCATCCATGGCAAACTACAAAATGGACTCAGAAGAGGAAGCCCTTTTTCGATCCTACCCTTATGCACTCTACTTCGTACGGAGCCCTTCAACTGTCTCACATTCCAACAGCGCCGACCTCCGCGGCCAGTCCCCCATTCGATCCGAGAACTTCATGGTAATAAACAACCCCACAGCCAGGACAAGCCAAGAAGAAGCCACCCGGTTGGCTCTCTCTCGCTACTCGTCTTCTCGCGGATCGAATAACTCGTTCTTGCACGAGAAAAAGATTGCTTATGATCTTCACAGTCATGGGCATCATGAGGCTGATGAAACCGATAATGGCGAGAAATGTCACGTTGGTGTGGATGTTGGGGTCGAAGATTACGGTGACAATGAGGAGGAAGAGGAGGAGAGGGATTATTCTGGGAGGAAAGGTGGGTGGTGGAAGTACTTCACTTTTCGACATTCCTCCTCGTTTGCGTGGATTTGTTTGCAGATAAGTTGGAGGCTTATGGTGAGTTTGGGCGTTGCATTGCTTGTTTTCTACATTGCTACTAAGCCTCCGTCACCCAAGATTACCATTAAGGTCCATCTCTCTCTCTCACTCACACACACACACACACAATTCTCACTACTTTAAGTAATAATTACTTGAATCGTTCTTCGCGCACGTGGCAATACAAGGAGGCCGCGTATCCAAAATGCATGCCAATGCCACCTACAAAATACGCAACAATATTTTCTTTTTTATGTACAATCATATGTTCGAATTTTACAGTAAAACGTACTATTTGTGTTCAAAAGAATTATTATAACAATTTTGCCTCACTTTAGTCTAATACTTTGGGTGACATACAATAGCGATTCTTGTAGCAACACTTTCGAGAGCACTTTACCAGCTAATTATATCAGTATAAGGTATGGGCAAGAAGAAACATGTCAGAAGTTTTTTATTTTCACTCATTGGAAGCCCGCATTATGCATCGTGGTGTGATTGTTACACACACAGTTATTCTAGGAAAGCTTTGATGAGAAAAGAACTCAAGTGGACCAGAGATCAGTTCTCTTATAAGACAACGTACCATGAAGAAGTAAAGCCAGTGAGTTGCACTTCGATCTTACCATGCCATACATAAAAGTTTCTAGAACATAACGAACTGTCCTGGCTCAGAAAAAACATTCAGAACCTAGTTCTTAATACGGAGTATTTCTTCTCAATACCTCTAAAATCAAACAAAAAACGAGCATCCTCAGACAACTGAACTACGGATGATAATCACTTCATATTGGTTTTCGTTGTAAGGAAAGTGAGTCTACTTTTCTCAAAGTGCAGACTAAAATTATGCAAAATTAGTGCATTCTTTGCCACAACTCCTAGGCTACCAAGGCACACGAAAAGCCGCGAACAACCTTATGACCTTTCTCCTCAAATCATCTCTTTGGCTACCAAATAAGATCAATCAACAACACTCAAAACGAGAAAAAAAAATTATCCTGGCATCTCCAGAGCAATAACCAATAACTCTTTAGGAAAAAGATTCAAATTTTAAGCAAAGAAGGGATGTGTGTAACACCCAAATCTATTCTAAAAGTAAAAATAACAAGTAAGAGGAGAAAAGAAGAGAAACCGAAGAGGGAGATGGGGGTGGAAGGAATAGCGCCCACCTAGAGAGAGAGAGAGAGAGAGAGAGAGAGTTTGATTTGTATAACCTCGCTAGTACTTCAAATGCTAAGTAATTTTTTTTTATACAAACTTGTATTAATTATTGAGTACTCGCCATCAGCACAAACTATAGAGTGCAATATATCCTCTTTTGCATGCAATAATCGATAAAACTGAAGCAATAACAGATGAATCCCAATGTTTTTAATTTGTTTTAAAGTCAAGGGAATTCAATTGTTTTGACTTTCTTTATTTTTTTTCCTTTGTCTTGAGGGTTTTAATTAGAGGATAATGTCGAAATGAAAGATTTCGGCTGCATTCCAATAAGAATAGCCTGCAACCCTCGTATAGTCACCATTAATTGTCGTTAGATATTGTTAGTGACATTCTCGTAGATGTCTTTAACGATAATTCTTAATAATATTTTTTCAACGTCACTAATTAAAAGTTATTAGGCATATTTCGCAGCTTTCATTTGTCTTTGGGGGGGAGGGGAGGGGAGAGAGAGGGTTACATGCTCTTCCTATAAGCCGGTTACAGCAAAAGAGTGATGGCTCTTTTATGCTTTAGCAATAGACAAACTATGGATATGTGGAACAAAAGTCAAAATATTGCAAGTTCAATATATATTTGTACCTACACGATGTAAAGGGAAATAAGTTTAGTTTAAATACGAAGTTGAATAGGCCACAGATCATGATGCATGTACACAGCACAAATGCATGACATGATCAAGAAAAGCAACGCGAAGCCGGTTTTTGGGTCCGAAAACTTTAGCCAAGGCCCAAAAAGAGAGCTTGACGATAATTTGGATCCTTAATTGGGCTTACCACTCAGACCTTTCAGTTCAGGCCTGCTATCATATGAAAGTTCCTCTTGTGGAAAACTATGCCTCCACAGTAATTCAACTTTTATGTTTGATATCATAAGATTTTAAACTACAAGAAAATATTGAATTTATTTGGAGACGAAAACTGCGAACAAACTGTTTGACTATTACTCTACAACAGTACTAATTGCTTGAAACTTTGATAAAACCCAACATGCATTAATAAAAAATAAAAAAAAACCCCATATACGGATTATCAATCACTTCTTTAAAGTTAATTAGGAAGTCCATCGCTTAATATCAGCCTGGCAGATTTTAACCTAGATCACCGTGATTAAGACGTTCCTCCCCCTCCCACATTATCACATTTCATTATTTTTTGAATGAGAGTGGGTGTTAAGTGTTAATACAACCTCACAAAATTCAGTGGTTGTCCTAGTAGGCTTAGAGGGTGTTTGGGATTGATTCTAGAATATTGGTCAAACCTGATTAAATCAGTTTTGAAGTGTTTGGCAAAAAAAAAGTAAACTGATTAAATCTGCTCCAATGTACTCAAAACCGATTAAATCAATAATCTTCATTTTCTTGGATTAAGATTTAATCAGTTTTGGAGAATCAAGTTTGACCAAAAGATTTATCAAAATATCCTTACATATGAACAATATTAAATGCTCAATTTCAATTTGAATACACTATATGGTAATTTTGCTACACTAAACCTACTTTAATCCCTTTTTATCCAAACACTTTCAACAACTTTTAATCTATTATGCTTAAAATGGATTAAAGCTGATTTTAGAAATTGATTCTGATTTAATCAAAATCTACTTTTAAGAATCAATCTCAAACGGCCTCTTATCTTTCCCTTTTTTGGCTTGACTATACCGAGTCTAATCTAATTATAATAAGTATGTTAGAGAGCCAAACCGAGATACTTTCGAGTACCAGACCCAATCTCACCTCGAAAGCTCATGCGTACACCCCGACATCACCTTTTTTGCAATCGCCTCAATCCACATTTCGTATACCAACTAGAAACGCATCGCCTAGAAATGAAAATTCAGTTTGCTTTCCTCGATTGGGTGTGGATACCAAGCCTTAACGTAATATATATCAAAAAGAAGATTTCGGCTTTGGTTTCAAGCCTTCCCGTTTGCATTCTTTGCATGCATTTATCGTACTACAACTTCCACTCTCTTTAGTGGTGGATCTTGAATTGCTTTTGTACGGTTATTTTTTATATGTAACGTGTTCGGTCCATTCTTTATAAACATAAACTTCTAGAGTTAGGAGACAAGCTAACCCTCCAATATATAGGTGACAAGCTCACCCTTCCTCATGATCTCTTGTTGAATCACTTTACCTTATTGCACCTTTGGCGTACACGGAAGCATAGGATGATGAAGGCAGTAGCTCCGAGGGATTCATTCTGAAACAGCTTTTTCAGTGCCATTGCTGTCATCATATCATGTCGTTGAGGTCTTTCTGTTCATTATGATCTCATCCGTTACAGTCTTAGGTTCATGTTGTCTACGTGACGATTGCCCTTTCAGATGAGCAAATTCCATAATCTGGTAAAAGTAAAGAATTTAATTTAATTGGTAACAAAACCAACATGTGGGTGAGTTCGATTTTCTTTCATCCGATGACATTGGGCAAGTTTATTGCGTTGTTTAAAAGGATTTCATTACTTATTAATTGTGCTTTGAAGTTGATAAACGTTGCAGATTGGGAGAATCCATCAATTTCGTCTAGGGGAGGGAGTGGATGACTCTGGTGTTGCTACAAAAGTTCTTACATGCAACTGCTCCATGGACTTGGTGATTGATAACAACTCCCAGATATTTGGCCTCCACATTGATCCTCCAGTCTTGGCAATGTCCTTTGGCAAACTCCCCTTAGCAATTTCACATGTAAGGATATGCAACTTTATGTGTGTGCGTTTGTTTGTGCGCGTCTACTTTTTGCGCACACAGCTGTGTGAGAGGGCTTCGCGTGTGCCTGCTGGTGTGCGTGTTTTTCATACCAAATTGGGAAAATTGCACGCATGCGGATCTTGTGCATGTCAATCACTAAACAAGGTGTAAATTTTTTTAATAAGTTCCAAATGTCACTACAGTGAGAAATTATGTTAATGAAGTACGGCTTAGCCCCAAAAAAAATTTCTTAAAGAAGAATGTTCACATTTATATTCACTTTTGTAGGGTACAAAACTGTACGCAGAAAGTGATGGTTCGAGATTATTCAAATTATACGTGGGAACGACAAATACGCCAATATATGGTGCGGGAAGAAGTATGCAGGACATGCTTGATTCAGGAAAGGGGTTGCCTCTTGTTATTCGCATGAGTTTGAGGTCGAGTTTTCATGTAGTTCCGAACCTTATTGAGCCCAAGTTCCACCACCAAGCAGAGTGCTTATTAGTTCTTGATAGTGCATATGATAAGAGACAAAGAACCCAAGCATATAGTAGCAAGTGTACACCGATTCTTTAGTCTTGTTATTTTCTGTTGATGAAAGAAGAAATGACCTGAACTTCTCTAATTAAGGTATGAAAGAATTTTTGTTCCTCCAAAGCTTGGTGATTTTGGGTTTGATGCTTGGGTGATTTTTGCCAAATGTACTTCAGTAATTCAGGAAAACACTCAATGCAATTGCTTTGGTAACCTTTGATTTGATGCTTTTCAGTTTTTGAGTCAATTATATACTCGTTCCAATCTTCTTTGTCCCCCATCAAACAAGGGCTCTATCAGTATGTATGCTGCCGGCTGCCCCGATCGAACTAGTGAAGTACAATGGACATAAAATTGGTTAACTCTCCTAATTGATAGTTTCTGTCCATTCTTCTTGGTTAAGAAATTTTTTGGGTCTTAGTCCTTATCTATCTAAATATCTATAAAAAGTCATCGTTGACTTTGTATACCTCTCGTAATTTGTGGCACCTTAGATTTTAGAACTCTTATACTTACTTACGACACCGCTAAATATAAGAACATCCAATGTCAGATTTACTTATGACCAATAAGCTTCAACTTTTTCTGATGAGGCCCCCAACTCTCTTGAACTCTTTTATTAATTATATTACTTGAACAACCATCTTTCTCCTTCGCCCGATCCATTCTTAATTTTTGCACAGTTGCAACTGATTGCATGATTTGAGAGAAAATTTTATTATCAACTTAGCTTGAGCAGAATTTTGCAGCTGCGTCATATTTTCGTGTTGCTTTTGCCATTGAGGCTTTAAACTAGAAGACAAAAACGACGAAAGACAACAATTAAAAATACTATTGCTCAATATGCCTAAAAATATGTAAATGGACTAACGTGCTCCAAGTTAGTAAGACATGCAACCACAAAATGCGAAAACTTTATCTATTTAAAGTAAGCGATTCAAGTTGTATATTGTTATCTCCGTACAAGAGAGCGCCAATAGTTGCCAAAGTGATTGGATTTGAATTTGCACACTTTTTCAAATTAACATTATTAGGTATATTTCAAAAAAGTCATATTTACATATTCAAATTAACATTATTAGGTATATTTTGACAATGAAGTTTATATGGGCTTGATAGAAGTGAAGTTTGTAGATGTACCACTGAGTGTTAGATTTCATGGGGGCCGAGAGCTATCAAAGGCTTGAGATACCCTTTTGGGGTCTTAAATAACCTCACCATATTACACAAACATGTAATTAAATTGGATTATAGTGCAATTTGGTTGATTCTAGATCATGAGATTGAGGTTTGTCCGGTAGAATTGATCAGTTTGCCCCCTTCATTTTAATTTGAATCACCCTTGGTTAATCGTGTTTTCTTTTCCTTTTCATTTTGAACATTTTTTTTTAATTCTTTTAATAAAGTCGTCATACATTTTGTGTTGTGTAACCTTCACAATTGTTAAACATATGAAAGAAGACCTCAAAAGTCGTCATACTTTTTTTTCTTTTTTTTTGAAGGAATTAGAACTGCATATATGGGTAACCCTTGGGGGAGGGAAGAATCGAACACGGGACCTCGATGTCACTCCTCGAGGCCCCTTGCCAACTCAACCAACCCCTTTGGGTTTATAAGCTGTACTTTAAAGTCTAATATGTTCCACTCAGTTTGAACTAATTACTATAAAAATTAAAGCTCAAAAGAAAACTGTATTGGATTGGAGATTTTGGATTTTTGGAGAAGAAAATAAATGAAAAGGTAAATGAAATATAAGAATCATTTAACATTAGTTGGCAACTACAAAAAAGTGGGTTTTGCCTGGGGTTGCAAATCCGTTTTGGTTAAATAGTAATAACATTATATTATCAATAAGAGATAACCGGTTAAAGAGCAGATAAAAATCTTTTGGGCATGGCATATCTTGCACTAAAGAAGTTTAAACTACTTTCCAACACCTATTCAGAAACTTACTACTACCGGCTATTTAATTAATATACATGATGAGAAAATAATATTTAGAAGCACTCCTAGCAATTTAATTAATACACCTGACGAGAAACTAACATCAGGTTATAACTCACCCTGATGGATCCAAAGTATTAAATTTGGTGATAACACCATGAGCATATCTTTTGGATCTTGAGAAAATTATTCTAATAGACATAATAATTGGGATGACCAGAGACTCTAATGCACCCATTTGCAAGAAGCAACAGTTGAAGGCACACAAGTTCATTTTCGTCCCCTTTTTTTTTTGTTTTCTTAGTTTTATTTTTCTTTTCCTTCCTTCACCCAACATAATTAAGACAGCCCTCCTCTATTTGCTCAATCTATCATTGTTGCACGTGCTCACCACTCCAACAACTGTCACGCCCCCAACCCGGAGGTGCACCTACACAAACTATTTCAAAATATTCATGCCTACCACAAATATAATACCCAAGCATTTACCAAGAACATAACCCCAAAATGATAATCAGAGCTCCGTATCCCAAATCAATAGAATTTGTATTTATCATCAAAGTCTAATAAATGCAGTGAAAATCTAATAATAATAGTCACTTCCCAAACATTGGGTTTACCAAAAGCTACTTAATCAAACTATTACAAGTTCTTATTTTCAAGTCACTAAAAAGAGTTTACAATTAAAGAGCAACTCTGACTCATGCTTATAGATAACTCATCTACTGATGTCTCGGCTTAATTACCTGAAATGGGAGGAGAAAGGGGTTGGGGGGGGGGGGGGGTGAGCACAAAGCTCAATAAAGATCACACGCCCACAGAGTACAACGCATGTATCCAATAATATGTAACTGAGTCAAAACGAAACAAATGAAAACAAAGTGCAACAACGATAGTTAATCTTGGCACGACAAATCTCATCACGGGATATTAAACCATCAAAGGTCGAATCAAAGTCAAAGGGTCATAATCAAATAATGGAACTAATAATCAAAACAATACAATCACGTAACACGTGACTGTAAAACACGTTAACCTAAGCACGCGGAGGTTCTAAGTTCAAAATTTGCATACGGGTAGCAATTGCCATATCATGTCATGGTACCACGTTAACCTTAGCACGTGAAAGTTCTAACATTAGTTCAATTCAAAGGGTCCAAAGGATATTAAATTATCTCAAAGGCATACGAGCCACAAAGAATCGAAACTTTGAATTTCAAAAGGAATAACTTAACAACTTCCGAAAATACTCAATATTAACTGAAATCCAAGCAGATTAAAATTCGAGTTCAACGCAAGTTGAATCGTTACAATCCGACTTTGAACGAGGTAGATATGAGTAAATAACGAAAACATGTGTCAAAGATACAACTCAACTAAGAACCAACGAAAATTGGACATGTGGCATGCCACCTAGGCAGTCCTGCGTGAGCAAACTTGCTGCTTTGAGGCTAGCTACAGAGTTAATAAGCAAGTAACAGTATTCCCACCATTATGGAGTGTAATGGAGTAATTCAATGAATGGTCGTGTACAGGACACACACCGTTATGGAGTGTAATGGAGTAATTCAATGAATGGTCGTGTACAGGACACACGTATCAGGAATATGGGCCTGTCACGGTACGAACTCTGTCAAATTTAATAAAAGGCACAATAATTCCATGAGATCGCAAAAGTGATTGTATCAGAACAAGAATAAAAAGGGGTCACGACTAAAGCAATAATCGGCAGACTCAACAAATCGCAATCAATTATTGAATAAAGCAAGATGTTTATGGTATAATTCGAATGAGTATAATGAATGTAATCCTTACCTCAAATCTACGCATTAATCTTCACCGAATTACGTAAACTTTCGAAAATCTCAAAACTTAAATATTATAATTAACGCACTTACGTTAAAATCTTAACAACCACAATTCTAATATCATCTAATTCATCCTTACAATCAAAAGTGGGTTCAAGAATCTTACCAATTGTGCACAGAAGATTGCAATCCTCCAAAACCCTAGTTTTTTCCTTCTATTTCTCTGTAACCAAAACTGAATATATCGTAAACAGACTTGGCTAGGCCTTAAAAGTCTCTAAGATTAGTAAATAATTAAAAGACCCATAATTATTAATTACTTATTTCAAAATACCCCAAAAATAATTAAATTTGCAAAGATACCCTAAACATAATAATAATTTAATTACTAATTATTTGGGGTCTTACATCCTCCCATACTTATAAAAATTTCGTTCTCTAAATTTACATACCTCAAATTATCGAATAAAAATTGATACTTCTTTCTCATAGACACCTCGAGTGCCCACGTGGCCTCCTCCACAGCATGGTTCCTCTAAAGCACTTTTACCAAAGGTATAGTCTTGGTACGCAAAATCTGATCTCGCTTGAAGGCTCGTATTCCATAACATGGGATGGGTTGTGCACGTACTTATTCCTCAAAACAGACACATGAAAAACATTATGCGCACGAGACATATCCGGCGGCAAGGCAACATGATAGGCAATAGGGCCAACTCTACCCAAAACCTCGTAAGGTCCAACATATCTAGGACTCAACTTTCCCTTTCTTCCAAACCTCATCAAGCCCTTCCATGGTGAAACTCGCAGAAAGACGTGATCCCCAACCTCGAACTCTAAATCACGACGACGATTATCGGCGTAGCTTCTTTGGCGACTCTGTGCTGCACACATACGATCCCTAATTAACTGTATCTTGTCTGAAGTAACTTGAACAACCTCGGGTCCCAATAAGCTTCGCTCACCAACCTCGTACCAACGTGTAGGTGATCGGCACCTACGCCCATACAAAGCCTCGAATGGAGCCATCTCAATACTTGTCTGATAACTATTGTTATAGGCAAATTCAATCAAAGGCAAATGCTCATCCCAATTACCTTGAAGATCTAACGAACTGATCCCTATAATACTCGCGCCCGGCCTCGACATCTTTCTCTACCCTCTGAGCCTTATCTAGGACTTGACCATAAGTGTCTAAAGTCACAGCTGTCAAGAACTTTTGGATGCCATATTTTAGTCCATTCTTAAACCTAGTTGTACGTCTCTCCTCAGTATCTATAACATGTGTTGCAAACCTCAACAACCTGGCAAATCTGGCCTCATAATCCTTGACTGTTTCATCCTCTCCTTGTTCCAGTTTCAAAAACTCATCTACCATATCATCCTTCATGTTTCTGGGGAAATATTTGTCAAGAAATATCTCCTAGAAACGATCCCAAGTTAATGCATGCTCCTCCTCTGTAGTTAGAGTTCTCTCGACCATCTTCCACCACTGGTCAACCTCGTTCTCCAACTGGTACACCGCGAGGTCCACTTTTTGACGATCGGTGATGTTCAGAAGCTTAAACCTCTTCTCTAACTTACTCAACCAAGCCTATGCATCCTCTGGCTTGTCTGCACCAACAAATGTCGGACAATTTAGGCGGTTAAATGCCTTAATGGTATCAGCAGTTAACGGAGCAAGAGGGGCGTTTTCTCCCGGGTTACCCTTGGTAACGTCATTACCAAAGACAATATTACCCCTGCGACCCCCTCTACTACCACCTCTAGCTGGACGCGGCGGCATAATTCCTGAGATAGAGAACAACTTATAAGATTGCAACTCTAGTACACACGCTTCAATCAAAGGTATGCAAAAGCTAGAGGTTTCAAAACTAGATCTCAAATGTCATAAGATTCATCTCAAATAATTAGAAGCTTAAGTCTAAGACTCTACAAAATCTTAAACCTATGCTCTGATACCAAATCTGTCACGCCCCAAACCCGAAGGCGGACCTACACAAACTATTTCAAAATATTCATGCTTACCACAAATATAATACCCAAGCATTTACCAAGAACATAACCCCAAAATGATAATCAGAGCTCTAAATGTATCACAAATCAATAGAATTTGTATTTATCATCAAAGTCTAATAAATGAGGTGGAAATCTAATAACAATAGTCACTTCCCAAACATTGGGGTTACCAAAAGCTACTTAATCAAACTATTACAAGTTCTTATTTTCAAATCACTAAAAAGAGTCTACAATTAAAGAGCAACTCTGACTCATGCTTATAGATAACTCATTTACTGATGTCTCGGCTTAATTACCTGAAATGGAAGGAGAAAAGGGGGGTGAGCACAAAGCCCAGTAAAGATCACACGCACACGCCCACAGAGTACAACGTAGGTATCCAATAATATGTAGCTGAGTCAAAACGAAACATGTGAAAACAAAGTGCAACGACGATAGTTAATCTTGGCACGACAAATCTCATTACGGGATATTAACCCATCAAAGGTCGAATCAAAGTCAATGGGTCAAAATCAAATAATCGAACTAATAATCAAAACAATACAATCACGTAACGCGTGACTGTAAAGCACGTTAACCTAAGCACGCGAAAGTTCTAAGTTCAAAATTTGCATACCAGTAGCAATTGCCATATCATGTCATGGTACCACGTTAACCTTAGCACGTGAAAGTTCTAACATTAGTTCAATTCAAAGGGTCCAAAGGATATTAAATTATCTCAAAGGCATACGAGCCACAAAGAATCGAAACTTTGAATTTCAAAAGGAATAACTTAACAACTTCAGAAAATACTCAATATTAGACTGAAATCCAAGAAGATTAAAATTCGAGTTCAACGCAAGTTGAATCGTTACAATCTGACTTTGAACGAGGTAGATATGAGCAAATAAAGAAAACATGTGTCAAAGATACAACTCAACTAAGAGCCAACGAAAATTGGACATGTGGCATGCCGCCTAGGCAGTCCCGCGTGAGCAAACTTGCTGCTTTGAGGCTAGCTACAGAGTTAATAAGCTAGTAACAGTAATGAGTAATCCCACCATTATGGAGTGTAATGGAGTAATTCAATGAATGGTCGTGTACATGACACACGTATTAGGAACATGGGCCTGTCACGGTACGAACTCTGTCAAATTCAATAAAAGGCACAGTAATTCCATGAGATCGCAAAAGTGATTGTATCAGAACAAGAATAAAAAGGGGTCACAACTAAAGCAATAATCGACAGACTCAACAAATCGCAATCAACTATTGAATAAATCAAGATGTTTACGGTATAATTCGAAGGAGTATAATGAATGTAATCCTTACCTCAAATCTACGTAGTAATCTTCACCGAATTACGTAAACTTCCGAAAATCTCAAAACCTAAATATTATAATTAACCCATTTACGTTTAAATCTTAACAACCACAATTCTAATATCATCTAATTCATCCTTATAATCAAAAGTGGGTTCAAGAATCTTACCAATTTTGCACAGAAGATTGCTATCCTCTAAAACCCTAGTTTTCTCCTTTTTCTATTTCTCTGTAACCAAAACTGAATATATCGTAAACAGACTTGGCTAGGCCTTAAAAGTCTCTATGATTAGTAAATAATTAAAAGACCCCTAAATATTCATTACTTATTTCAAAATACTCCAAAAATAATTAAATTTGCAAAGATGCCCTAAACATAATAATAATTTAATTACTAATGCACCCATTTGCAAGAAGCAACCGTTGAAGGAACTCAAGTTCTTTTTCGTCCCTTTCTTTTTTTTGTTTTGTTTTCTTATTTTTATTTTTCTTTTCCTTCCTTCACCCAACATAATTAAGACGGCCCTCCTCTATTTGCTCAATCTATAATTGTTGCATGTGCTCTGTTGTGTGTTTTTACGCAGCCAAGGATCTTTATGACAGATAATAAGCACCAACACTACACAAGAGAAACCTTAGGATTCCCCTCAACGCTAAGACTGATCGACACTTATCGCAATGCGCCGCAACACCACTATCGAACCCGTTTTGAAAGAAACTTCAGACCGTGAGATTGGTTATAAACTTTAGACCAAGTGTCCTGCAAAAAGTAGCAATCACTATTAAATGTCGTCGCTCACCAAGCTAGCAATGGCTAGAAGAGACTAAAAGAGGTCAAAAAATTACGATCAAGGATTTTCAAGAACCACACCACATACCAACAACAAAGATACAACCCCTTCTAGAGCACCTACAAAAGAAAGAAAAACCCCTACCACCCACGTATTTGAAATACTACAAAGTTGCACTAAAGCTTAACCCAGCGCCCTCCCCCCCTCAATGTCAGAGCGAAGAAAAGGCACCCGTACCAAGACCACAAACAAAGTGTTGAGGCTAGAATAAGACAACCCCAACCAAAACATAGACTAGGTGTTGAGCCAAGAACAAAGAGTCCTCGATCAAGACACAAACAACGTATTGAGGCCAAAATAAGGCACCCCCAGCAGAAACTCGTACCAAAAGTTAAAGCTAGAAAAAGATGATGCCGTGGAAGTGGATTCAAAATATACATGGAGGTGCCAACAGAGAATGCATCTGAGTCAAAAGCCAAGTGTGCTGATGTGGGAAAGATAAAAATGGAATAAGGGAAGAGACGAAATCTTCCCAGACAGAGCCTAAGGATGGCATTACTGCAACGGCGAAAGCACGTGGTGAATACATGACGACAATCACTAGTACAATGCTTAGGTCCAGCTTCAAGATTGTGCGTAAGGGTCCCGTGTGTTTCTGTCTCTAAAATTCTCTACCCCTGGAATTATAGAGTGAGAAAAAAAAATGTGAAATGATCTTTTTTTTTTCAAATAGACCTCTCAAGTCCCCTATTTATAAGGGTTGAGATGGTGATACAATCAAGTGACAAAATGGTGCTCCCTAGGCATGGCACCTAAGGGAGGGGGTCACAAATGACGATGCTCCACTGATTGTTGGATTGCATATTTACCCGACCGCCCCTTACAACTTCACTCTATTAGTTTGGAATGGCTGTCTCACCCAGCACTGGTGTGGCCAGAGAATCGCTTGATCTAGCCGCCAGTTCAAAGTCTTTGCTGAGTTCTACAAGGGCGTCGAGAGACACAGAGAACCTTGCAGCAATAGGGAAGCCTCGACGCTCAACTGTCAGGCAATCTAAGCGTGATACGGAAACCTGTTGTTATCTCAGAGTAACCCAAGGGTCATAGTCCCTGAGGTTGTTGATGAAGAGCCCCTAGTGCCAGAGCATATACCTTAGTCATGGAAACACCCTGGCAGAGACAGAGGAGTCGCCTATCCCACAAGTAAGGCCTTGTGCCAGAGCACTTGGAACGCGCCATCGTAGTGTTCAGGAGGAGTAGCCTACCCGACAGGCTGAGGTGGTGTCTTAAGGAGTCGCCTATCATGCGGGAGCACTTAAAACTCCACAAGGTAGTGTATTTAAGGAATCACTTACCCAAAGATATGTTGCACACTCTAAAGAGTGGGTCGAAGCATGTCCCATGACCAAGGCAAGGTGTACATTGTCTGGTGAAGGGATAGACCAACGTCTGGGGCGTGGCAGTGTGACAAAGTGTCAATGGGGCATGACTGTACGGGGTAGTTCCATGTGGGTGCATGGGCATGGTAGGATGTGTGCGGTGCTATGGCCAAGCTAAATGAAGATGGAGCGGGGGCACGGTCACTATGTGTTGTATGTAGGGCTGTTTACTAGGGATGATCATCAAACCGTTCAAACTGATCCGAACCGCTCAAACCAAATCAATCCAATCCGAATTGTTCAAAGATTTAATGGTTTGGTTTCACATTTCTCAAACCGACCTTGGTTCGGTTTGGTTCACGGTTCATATTTTTTGAACCGATTCTAAACCGAACTAAACCGACCTATGAAAAGTTACTCTACTTTTAGTAACATTCATTGACAATTTCACATATACGGTAGTAAGAAAATCCAAGTATACAAATCTTAAAAGTTATAAGAAAAGAAAATAATGAGAACACTTATAATACAAAAAAATCGTGACCAATAAATGTTCTATATTTAATCATTCTTTCTCATATATCAAGGAACACTTACATATCGAACGTAACAAGATTATATGCAATTTAGAAAATATATAACTTTAATTTATTTTTTTTATCATTGTTAGATCTAATCGTAGTTTGTAAATGAACAACGTCTTTAAGTTGGGCGCAAACCGATCCAAACCGAATAAACCAAACCGTTTAAATCGACCAAGATGGTGTTTGGTTTGGTTTGGTTCATAATTTTCCAAACCGAGGGGTAACGGTTTGGTTTGCGGTTTGACCCTCAAATCGAACCAAACTGAATCGTGCTCACCCCTACTATATAGAAATCGAGTTCGACTCGAACAAATGTGTGTTTGAACTCGGTTCGCTAATCTCTAGGCTTGTTTGAACTCGAGTCATGTTCATTAATAGCCAAACTTAAGTGTTTGAACTCGACTCGAGTTTATTACCAGAGCACTTAGGCTCCGCTCCGCTTGTTCGTGAACCAAGGTCATTCAAAAATTTCGAGAAAATCATTAAATATAGAAGACAAATACCAAATACCCACCACCGTACTCGAAACTATAGGCAGTTATTGAGATCTTCAATTGATTAGATCAGTTGGAGATTAACTGGATGTTGACAAAGATCTGAAACTTAAAGTCACAAGTTGCCAAATCTGCTCATCATTCCTCAGTCTTTATGTATGCATGAGTGTATGTGTGTGTGAGAGAGAGAGAGAGAGAGGGAGAGAGCAGGGGGGGGGGGAGGGATCTTAACGAGAGATGCAATCAGAGATGTGAGAGGTAGAGGAGTAGCCCTGCGGCTGAGGTGAGGAACAATGGGCTGGGGTTTATAACTAGGCTTTTAGCTTGTTGATTTTAGGTTATCAAGTTTTAAAGTTTATTTTGCATATATATTTTTAAGTAATTATGTCTTAATTATGAAATTATGAATTTATTATATGAGCAATATGTTCACGAACACAATCACAAACTCTTTTTCTTGCTTGGCTCGTTTAATAAACGAGCTCTAAAATGTTGTTTATGTTTGGTTCATATGTTATGAGCTTTTTAGAGAATGAACCACGAACTGTACATGAACAACTCTATTCATTTATAGCCTTAATTATGCAGGAGCACATGAAACGACAACAGTGTATAGGCGCTGCCTTGGTAAAGAGCGTCGGGCACATATAAATGAGGCGTCCGGGCTCGATCGGGCATCACGTCGTGCAGAGGGCACGTAACGTCGAGACGACGCTCGGCTGGTTCGTGAGGAACGACTGACATCTTGCCAAGGGCATGTGACGTGGATACGGTGCTCGTGAGCGGTCATGTGTCAAAGCGAAAGTCATCGATCTGGGGCACGTGACGAAGATATGGTGCTCAGAGGTCGCGGCGCTAAGATGGGAACAACAAAAAAAGTCATGGAGTGTGGAACTCCCAGGTGAAGGAGAGAACAAAGGGTGAGGCAAGGGAGCCCCCAAGGAAAGAGAGACCCCAAGAGAAAGAAGAAAGAAAGTAAAAAAAAAAAGATTCATTAAACTAACCAACATTAACCCTAACCAACCAATCGAACAACAATTTAATTCTTTAAACTAAGATTCATCATTTACCAAATTTCAAGTAATACAAATAAAATTTAAATCATATATACCACCAATTAACACTCGGTACAACAAATTACATGTTCACTAAATACAATAGATCACATTGTACAAATCCCAAAAACAAAATAACAAGTTTGATTGAAACTTAAAAATGTAAATCAAGATCCTTGCTTTGAAGCCTGCTCAATATCTCTTTGTCCACAATTGTTACTTATTTCTCTTTCTCGATCAGAACCTGAAAAGGAGCATCAGTTGTACAAAAGAGTAGCATCAGCTGTACAATGGAGCATCATTTGTTACCTAAGCCGTACTAACAAGTTGAAGCAGTGCCAACTACAATGCATTCAATTAAGCACAAAGGTACCTAGAATGGAGAGCTATTTGTTTCATAGAATGGAAAGTGCAGCCTTAAATTACATCGTATCATTGAATTTTAGAGTTTTAATTTCATTTACGCAACACGTTACAGAAAAATAAAAAATTTCAGGATCACAACACTCGAATTGCATTACTAAATGAATACACTAATAGTTGATAACAGCATAACTTCGGTACATGACCAAACGTGAAAATGCAATCAAATAACCAAAACCCCAACAATTATGCAGCTATAGTTAACTTGATCTTTCTTTTTTTGCTGGGTTTATAGTCATAGTCCACAACCTTACATCGTTGTCATGCTTAAGAAAATGCAATCAAATAAGAAACGAGGGGTTCACATAAAGTATACTCACGACTAACTGGAATCGCCAGTGAGTTTGCAGGCTACTCTCTGGTGAGTTTAGATCAATCGTGCGATGAGTGTGTTCACGGCCTGCATGCAAAAACTATATTAAAGCAGCATATATATTAAATGTTCTACATTTGACGGATTAAATAATGTATATTGCTTTAGTTAAAAAGGTGATGGATTTGATTTTGTTTAAATCATAATAGGATTATATACCCATGATGATAAGCAGCGTACATATCATATGTGCATACAAAAAGTATATGAAAATCAAACATGTTAAATTTGGATTCTGTTATGAACAAACTTTGGCTGCTACCCTGATTGTAGGAATCTTCTTCCAATCCCTTATGTAGCGACAATTAATAGTCGCTAAATATTTTCAGTAGCTTTTCTGTTAACACTTTAGCGATAACTTTTAACAACACTTTTTTAGCGTCACTAAATAAAAGCCACTAGAAATATTTAACAACCATTTAACAACCATTAAAAAGGTGATGGATTTGTTTTTGTTTAAATCATAATAGGATTATATACCCATGATGATAAGCAGCGTACATATCATATGTGCATACAAAAACTATATGAAAATCAAACATGTTAAATTTGGATTCTGCCATGAACAAACTTTGGCTGCTACCCTGATTGTAGGAATCTTCTTCCAATCCCTTATGTAGTGACAATTAATAGTCGCTAAATATTTTCAGTGGCTTTTCTGTTAACACTTTTAGCGATAACTTTTAACAACACTTTTTTAGCGTCATTAAATAAAAGCCACTAGAAACATTTAACAACTATTAATTGTCGCTACATGGGGTGTGGGAGAAAGATTCCTTCAACCTGGGTAGCAGCCAAATTTTTTCCTTCTGCCATAGATGTGTGCAATGTTTGCCAGAGTCCCTAATTGACGAAAAATGTACCACACTAAAAATTGATCATCAATTTTATAGTCACCAACTAGTTCTCCACTGCACCGTAATCTTTCAACATGCAATCTAATGAACCCAGAAAAGAAAAAAAGAGTGATAGAATTTGATGTGCACAACAGCAAAACTTGCAGTGGTATGCAGGTTGTAATCCAACAGAACAAAATGTGTGAAACCGTTCACAAAACGTACAACATGGTCATTGACATATCGAACGAAACATGCACAAACAAAAATTCCATTAGGCAATTGAACTTTCATTTGGTGAGAACGAAGAGAAGTTGTACAGTGTTGATAGTACAAAGGCGGGGACATTAACGACAAGATCTCGGTTGGGAATTTAAAGTTGGAGATCACTGACCAAAATTCAGATATGGATTTGACAAAGACAGAAGCAGAAGCAGAAGCAGAAGCAGAAGCAGAAGCAGAAGCAGAAGCAGAAGCAGAAGCAGAAGCAGAAGCAGAGAGAGATGAGACAAATATTGACTATTGAGAGATTGAAAGTTTTAGGTGTGTGAGATTGATATGAATAGTTTATTACATTGCAATGATTTGCAGATCTCCTTAAGTGGTTGGGCGGCGATAGCGGTGCAGTGAGTGCGTCGGTTCGGCAGTGCCAGTAGTGAGGGTGGGTGGCTGGGGAAGAGGAAAGGCCAGGGAGTGGGTGGCAGCCGATGGTGGGCTGTGAGAGAGAAAGCTTTAGGAAGGGAAATGAGCGGCACAAGAAAAGAATGGAGAAGTAGTTAGGGTTTGTCTGATTTAAGAGTGTCACTGAAAACATTTTTAAAATATTTTGGGCAAAAAAAAAATTGGAAAAAGGGGGAAAACATTTTTAGCGACCGATAAACTGTCGCTACAAGTCTGTCAGTAAAAATCCGTCGTTAAAAATTTTTAGTGACGAAAAATTCTATCATTAATTAGTCTGAAGTGCATTTAGCGACGGACTGCTTTCCGTCAGCCAAATCCGTCGCTAAAAGCAACTTTTAGCAACGGGACAAAATCCGTCACTAAAAATACTTTTTCTTGTAGTGTGTAAGCAGCCACCATATAAACATCATTGTCAAGAAACCATGAAAGGGAAGGGGATGAGCCTTTCGCTCCGGTGAGAGAAGCTCTCCTGAGCGAAAATTGTGATAGTTATGTAATGGTACTAGCGAGATGTCCATGATAGACATGCATGACAGTTTGAAAATAGGTGGTAAGTGTAGATGTCCATTGTTAATAAGATTCGTAACACTTGTGACAAGCAGTGGTTGCAATGGTCTTGGCGTGTAGCTTGCAGATGGTTGTGGTTGTCGCCGTAGCAATAAGATGATGGTAGTGTAGTGATGACATAAGTGATGGTTGAGGTGACAT
The DNA here is from genome assembly GCA_033065855.1 of Escallonia rubra. NCBI lineage: Eukaryota > Viridiplantae > Streptophyta > Magnoliopsida > Escalloniales > Escalloniaceae > Escallonia > Escallonia rubra. Next base: position 22,901 of record JAVXUO010002702.1, read on the forward strand.
TTACTGTAGTGGTAACGCTAAGGTGTTTTAAGGTAACATTAATTAATGTACTAGTTGATAAGTTATGCTCTAACTACGGATGTGGCAAGTGATGAACTTAAAAGAAAAGAAACAAAAAGAAAACAACGGTAAAGTAAAAGCATAATGATGGCAAAAGTGATTGTTATGGCAACAATTGTTATAGTGGTAATGGCAGAAAAACAAAAATGTAATTAAAAGCTAAGCTTAAACAAACATGTAATTAAAAGTTAAGCTTAGTATAATCAGAGGATGCATGCAACTGGCTATACTTTACGTCAACTTTACTATACATATTAAAAAAATGGAGCTAAGCTTCTTTTGGGTACAGCTATATGTACTGGACTCTGCACTCAATCTTCCATTTCCTGAGGCCGTCATCGTATAATCTATAAGCTATTCCGCTGCCAAACTTTTTGAGAAGATAAGCATTTTTATGTTCTGCTTGTGTGCGGCACGCGCACAAAGATTTTTAATCCGTCCTACTCATGCAATTCTTTATATGTACTTGTGCTAGCCACACGCACAAAGGCCAAGTTACCCGATCACCATCACCTCTAATTAAAAGCTAAACTTGTGGTTTGTGTATCAAGTTCTAAAGGCCAAGTAAGTTACCCAATCACCATCCATCACCTCGATATGGCCTCTTATAGAAATGGTCGAGAAAGGTTGGAAGTGTCATTTATTTATAGAAAAGCTGGATGATATTGTTTTAAAGTAAGTACGTGCTTAATCTTCAACCATTAACATGATCTAACTTTTAAAGAAAGGATTTCAGTGCCTTACGAAAAGTACTAAAAAGCTTTGCGATGCTGCATGAGAATGAAATTTAAAGAACAAATTTTATGTGTAAAGTGGCCGGTGAGGGCAAAATGGGTGGGTGACACAACATTATAACAACACATTTGCTCATATACCACTTAGCATACGAGTGGAAAATGCTGCAAGTCCAAATAACTCAAAAGGGAAAATGGTATGTGTTGTCATTGTTGACACATTCAACTCATAATCGGTTGGCTATCAGTAGAGATGTTCTAAAACTTTTATATCAATTTACTGGGAATATTTTTCCCAACACGGGAGGATTCACAATCTTCGTAGTCTCCTTGCATATGGTCACAAATTATTTTTCGTGGTTTGAACTTCTGGACCTAGATGTGTGAAATTGTTATGAATGATTTTGTTGATTACCGGTGATAAAGCACGTAACTTGTAAGCCACACACGACGAGTGCGGAGCCAACAAATTTGTATTCCTCTATTTCATATTTGTGGCACCAGTTTTTTGTTGAAATATTTCAAAATTTTGATAGTAGCTCTAAAGTTACCCAATGGTATGAAAGATGTACAATGTACAATAAATTATCCAAACTGGTGCCAACATTATGAGAGTGTTTCACCATAAAAACTTTATTCATAAAGACACGGAAGTTGTTGGAGACAGCAAAAACAAGAGACCAAAGCACTGCCAGTCTATGCTCTAATAAACTACAAAAACAAGATACCAAAGCACTACCGGTCTATCTCTAATAAACTAAGTTATCATGACATTCAAATGTTGCCATCTTATACATACAGCTCTGGTATGATGGTTGTCATTTTTTTATTTATACTCTCTCCGTCTTACATAGTTTGATAAACTTTTTTTTACATACACATTAAGGATTTAAGTGATATATTATGTATTTCTCATTCTACACCTTTAGAGAAAGAAGGGGAAGAAAGTGAGACAAGAGAAAGAAAATGAGATAGTTGAGTGTTAAATGTGGAGAGAGAAACGAATAAAAAAGTGTAAGAAAGTAGGCCAGGAGAAAGAAAATAAGTTGATAGAGATTTACACGTGAAGAGAGAAATAGAATAAAAAAAGTGTAAAAAGGGTAAATATGTAAAAGTACCAACAAAATCTTTCTTAATTTGGAAATGAGCAATTTTTGTGTGACGGCACAAAAAAAAAGCTGATCAAATTATGTGGGACGGAGGGTGTAGTAAATAATCGTGACAAAGGAAAGGGTTAAGGATTAATTTTTAGATGGCAAACTTTTGCTACTATTGTACTATAGGATCTCTTCACTCGATCAACATTTCTGTGAGTCAGAGAGTGAGATATATAATTGAGTTTGATTATCAACCATTAATAGCATATATTGTCAAGGCCTTGAGGGCAACGAAACAACTGATCATTGTACCTTTTTTTCATGATAATTTTAGAATTGCAAGTTATATAGCCTGTCAGTAGGTGGATTCCATCTCAAGATCTTGAGGTTATTCCTCAAGACCTTTGTCACTTCACCCAACCCTTAGGTTGATAATTGTGTTTTATAAAAACAAATTTTGAAAAACAAAGCATTTTATCAGGGTGTAAATCCAGATTATAAGCAACGCACATGACTTAACTTGCATGCCAGAGCTTACTGGCATTATAATCTTGACATTGAAGTTATATTCTCAATGCACAAAATAATTAATCCAGACGTACATGGGCGGAACTACATATGTACGAGGAGGGGCTATAGCCCCCCCCTGAGATTTTTTTAAAAAAAAAAGCAAATTTTTATATATAGTGTTTTTTTTTTCACTCGCGATGTGCTCTCCCTCTCTCTCTCCTCCTCTCGGCTCTCATAGTCTCACTCAGTTCCAGACTTCCCGTCGTCGCCGACTCGCCGTCGACGGTTGAACTCTCACCGGAGTAGAGGAGTCACCTCTCACTCTCTCAGTCACCACGGCACCACCCACGGCCACGGGCCACTGGTCATCGGCTATTTGGCTCATCGCCTCATCGGTAACGCCGGACGCCGGTCGCCATCAACTGTCAAGGTCTCAAAGGGAACCCCTGTTCTCACAGTCTCACGGAGTCACGGACGGCCTCACGGCCCCGATTCTGAAGCGCGAAGGCCCTCCCACTGGAGTCACCTCTCATTCTCTCAGTCACCGCGGCACCGCCCACGGCCACGGGCCACCGGTCATCGGCTATTCGGCTCATCGGTAACGTCGAACGCCGGTCGTCGTCAACTGTCAAGGTCTCAAAGGGAACCCCTACTCTCACAGTCTCACGGAGTCACGGACAGCCTCACGGCCCTGATTCCGAAACGCGAAGGCCCTCCCTAGTCCGGCAGTCCCCACCCCTACTCCGGCCAGATTTAGCTTAGATCTACGAGCCGGCGGACGAACCGAGAAAGTGACGAACCTCACCGGTCGGCGGTCACTGCACTGCGCCTGAAATAGTAAAATTTAAGCAGATCTGACTCCTGAGCGGCTGAGCCTCAGTCACCGGTAGTCACGGTGAAGAACCTAGCGATGTTGCGACAACGACGCCGTTCTGATTTCTAAGGACTGTGGCCAGTGTGCATTTTGAACAATTTCTTTTGCTATTGAGAATTGATTAATAATTTTAGGTTGTTAGTTGTAAATTTGATAATTTAAATTATTAATTGCTGCTTTATCGCTGTTAATCGTGCATTGAGCACTTGAGATTTTATATTGTTGATGGAGGATGGGACCAAATTGAATTTTTATCCCATTTGAGCATTGATTATTTGATTGATAATTTTAGGTTGTGTTAATTGTGCATTTGAAAATTGAGATTATTAATTGCTGATTGTAGGTTGTTAATTGTGCATTGAGGATTTGAGAATTGAGATGGTTGATGGAGGATGAGACCCAATTGGATTGAGATGTCGGATATGTAATTTAGTTAAATGGTAGGTTAAAATTAGGTTAATTAGGTTAACGCGATAATAAAACATGACTGAAAAAGTAAAAGAATAAAATGTTTGTAATTAACTAGGTTATTTGATTGATAATTGATGGATTGATACTTAAAATAAATTTTTTTTTTTCAGAATGAAAAAGTTCTTTCAAAAGAAAGCAAAGGTAGAAAAGTTATTGCAGTCTAATAAGAATGAGCGTAGAAATCAAGATACTATTCAACAGTTTCCGATTCCAACAATAAGGGACAAGGCTCCCATTGTGTATCGTGATATTCATTCCGGACATTCAAGCAGAGTTAGCGATAAGTTCAACTCTGACGAGCTTATTGCGGATCCTGGGTTGCGTCCGAATATTTTGGATTATGATCCTAATGTTCGAGATAAAGTTCGACGAGCGTATTGGTCGAAAGGTCATTGCCAACCTCGTCACCTAAATTTTCCATTTACACAATTCGATATATTTTTAGCCCCCCCTGAGATGAAATCCTGGTTCCGCCACTGCAGACGTAAACATGTTGATTTCACGAGCATACTCGTGTCTTTTTTTCAGCCCACCAATATCGTAAGACGGGCTTAATATGCATAACTAGATGTCATATTGCCACGATAAGCCATTCATTTGTCTTTAGACATTGGATTTGTCGGTAAAGCTTTCCTAAAGGTGATATAGTCTCTGGTATTATAAAAGTTAAACTTTAGGAACAGACGAATCAGGCAATGTTACTGGTTCTTAAGCATGTTTAATAGGAAAAAAAAATAGGTCTAAATTAGGTCTTGGATAGTGGCGGAATCAAGATTTTATTCTAAGGAGTGCTAAAAATATATCGAAGTAACGTAGTTTTACACTTACACGGCTTCGAGCAAAATTTCAAGATGTTAGCATTGGACTCAAAGCAGATGTTATAAGAGTAAATGTAATTGTTCATGCATTTGTTAATGAACTACATGTTATTAAATAAACCAAAACAGTAACTAGATTATGAAGTTCAAACCGTACTGACTTAACTTTTCTAAGTCTTTTTTCCCTTTTCACCTATACTCACAACGGATGTTGCAAGAGTAAATGAAATTATTCATGCATCTGTTAATGAACTACATGCTATTAATGTAGATTTTCCAAAGTTTACCAAAAATAAACCACAACAGTAACTAGATTATGAAGTTCAAACAGTACTGGTTTAACTTTTCTAAGTCTTTTTTCCCTTTTTACCTATACCAAGGCATGCTAAAGGTTCGTGCCCATCAGTTAGAGATGTCAAAGGGCCGGGCTTGGGCCGGCCCAGCCCAAGCCCATCGGGCCTGCAGTGGGGCCGGGCCGGGGCCGGGCCGGGGCCAGGCCAAGAAGAGTGCAAACCGGGCCGGCCGAAGGGAATCCTAGGCCTGGTCCAGGCCCAGGCCCTAGGCCCAATATTTAGGGCCGGGCCCGGGCCCCTTTTTTTTTTCTTCATGTTATTCAATTTTAACACATAACAATTTAGGATAAAGAACGATAAAGTAACTGGAAGAAGATTGCAAGCACAGTTTAATTGTAAAAACTTCCTAAAGAGGCATCATGTGATATGTGCTGGATCTTACAGGAAATTCAAACATGATCGATTTTGTTTTTCTCTCCTCCAGAAATCATTGAAGAAGCAAGTGAAGCTAACATCCCTATCTCAAAGGACACTCCAGTTGACTTGATTGTGCTGGATCTGGCTCTTTTCAGACATAAGTCCAAAACACTCCTTTGGTACTACCAATGTGCACATGCCCACATGTGACACCACACACACACACACACACACACAAGGGGATGACTCTACGGTATGGATTAGCACAGCACAGAGAAGAGTCTCCCCGGCAGACAACTTGAAAATGTGTTTGGAAAACAGAGTTCCCTTCAATGAGAGAACATTGGCCTACAAAGTTGAAGACAAGTTGGGAGCACAAGCGTGCTCAAATCATTAACAAAAGCATAACCTTTATCTTTTGTTGCTGCTTTGGTAGCTCATAGCTGCTTAGAAGACAAATTTTGGTCACAAATATATTTGTTATCCTTTTTGGTCCCATCCCATCATAATTAAACAATTATGCTCGTGTTTGTCTATCCAAAGTGGGTCCCCCTGCATAACAATTGTCAATTACGGCAGTAGAAGAAAATTTTGTTTATTGTTAGTGACATGTAGGTCCATAAATAATTTGTTGTTACTTAATTGGCATAAGTGTAGACGGATATAACAATAATCATACAGTTGAAGCCAATCTTTCCTTGTTGGATACAAATTGCATTCAACAAAGGAAATTTATTTTCTATTTGCGAGAGACCAATATGCAAACAAATTAGCGAAGGCTTGTGTTTTGATTCTTATCGAACTTTGGATGCTTGACAAACCTCCAACGGGCTTACTGGAAGACCTGGATAAAGATGCGCATGGTGAACGGAGGCTAAGGCAGGTTTCTAGTTTTAATTAGTTTTTTTTTTCAGTACTAATTTGTACCTAAACCAAGGGAAAATTTGTTCCAGTCGGTAAGGTTAACAGGAAATAGGAACAACTGAAACCAAGTTTGATAGAGAATACACGCTATATAAGGCTAAACTTGCTGGGATCTTTGAACTGCTTTTATTGGCAAATTAGACCATCAAGTCAAGTCATGTCGGGTATGCTTGGTTCATGGTTTAAATCATTGCGTCACGGCAATTGGGAGTGGAAATGGGAGGGCAAGTTTTTTTTTTTGAAAAAGGTGGGGCAGGCCAAAATAGGGCCGAAATAGGGCTGATTTTGGGCCAAAATCGGGCCAGATCCGGGCCGAAAACGGGCCAAATCCGAGCCGAAAACGGGCCGGGCCTGTTTCGGGCCAAAACCGGGCCGGGCCTGGCCCGGGCCATTTTTTTGGAAATCCAGGCCTGATCCAAGCCCAGGCCCAAGGCCCTATGCCTGCGGGCCTGCACTGTTCACCTGCGGGCCGGGCCGGGCTTTTTTCGGGCCGGATTGGGCTGGGCCGCGGGCCGCCCGGCCCGTTTGACACCTCTACCATCAGTGATGAACAACATCTCGAAGTGTTTCTTTCCAAATGAGGGACAATAATGTGCTAAAGTCATTCTCAATAATAATTCCAAAATCTAAACCAAAAAACACATTTTCCTTTTTCCTTTTTTTTTTTTTGGTTCATATCCATCAGTGACTACTGATGCATATATCACGAGTGAGCATGGACATTATTATTAGGATAGCAATTGCCAATTAGGATTTGGGAAAGCAACAAAGAGTATCAAAGACTTGAAGGAATCTCAATCAACAATCCGAAATGCTCAATTAACAATTTTAAATGCTAAATCAACAATCTAAAAGCTCAATTATGAAAGTAAATCATCAATAAACAATATGAAAATGAGTACCTAAATCGCCGGTCACCGGTCGTCGCTGCGTCTTCACTGGCAGTGGGTTCTTTGTTGGTGGAGTCCACACCTTACCAACGTCGCTCGCCGGTCACTGATCCTTCCAAATCTGAAAAGAAGAAGACCTCTTCGCGGTCCACTCGCCTTCTCCTTCCACGGCTCCACTCCGGCCACTCGTTCCAGATCTAAGCTTTGCTCAACAGAGAGGGTCGACTGGAGGAGGTGGTGTCTGCCGTCGCCCGTCTGCGGGAGTGGGTGAGAGACTGAGGGACAAGTCGCACACACAGCACGCGCGCGCGAGAGAGAGAGTCACAGACATGGGTGAAATATTATTATTATTATTATTATTTTTTCAGAAGTTGAGGGGGTACCTAACTAAACTAAGACCTTTTATCTTTCATGATAAATTAGCTAAACTAAGAAAAAAATAGCATTTTCGAATATATATATATATATATATATATATATATATATATATGAAAGCCGAAGCTGAGAGAATGTGTCCACGTCACCGCCTACGTGGACACTTTCTTTTTTTGCCATGTGGACTAAAAAATTTACTCTAATATATTTACTTCTAAATTTATATGCCTAAAATTTAGTCATTTCTAATGAGTGATTGAAGACATTGATTTATACACATTAGCCTTAATTGATTTTTCTTTTAAATTTGAAAATCTGACCATCATCATCTTTTCCATTAATCCCCCAAAATCTCTCCTTGAATCTCTCAAAATTGTAATATTATAAATATATATGTTATAATTGTCTCATCAATCCTATCATTTTTTTTATTCAACATTATGAACCCACTCTCCACCTCAAGCATTTTTTACCTGAAAATTGAAAGTTTTAGGAGTTAGACGTCAACATCGATTTAAGAAAAGAAAAGTTTCAGTGCATTTCTTAGTTGTTATAGAATTTGATAATCTTATATTATCCACAATATCTTTACATAGAAAGAATGGGTCAAGATAGACCTAAATTTGTATTTTTTATTTCTATATTACGTCTTTAAGCTTCTCATTTGTTACCAAATTCGTTTATTTTATTTTTTTGTGTGTTCAAGTGTTATCTGTTTTCTTTATCCCATGTGCAATATTTCACGACTTTCTTTCTAATAAAAGGATAGTAAATTTCACTTTTTTTTATTACTGTTATATCACAACATATATACACTTTGAAAGTATCGCTTATAATCATCTAACGTATTATTGCACGAAAAATAATTTATAGATTTCGCTTATAATTTTGACATTCGAAGAAATTCACATTCCTTTTTCGTATATTTTTTATATATGGTTATTCATAACACAGTTGTATTACAAAATTCATTCAAGTAGTCAAATAAATTTTTTATAATTTTTACATAGTACTCCGTGTGCAACGCACGGGATCAAAGCTAGTTGTTGATTACTGGCTAGAGATGCGTAGGTCCGCCACTGGTTTTGGAGCGTGTACCACCAGGTATGAGTTTCTTGGAATCCTACGTGTCCCACTGCTGCAATACACCCTATATGAAACAATACAAGCTGACATGAATTCCACCTCTTGATCTTCAATATCTCTAAAGCTTTCAGGTACCCCGGTCATAGTCCGACACTTGCACGTAGACAATGGAGTAGTCATCAATAATATCTTAAGAATGCAGAATTTATACCTAATAATTTCTTCGCTTTAACCCATAACTCTTATATATTTCTTCGCTTATTGTCATTTAATTTTAAGTCAAACATCGAAAATTGATTCCTAACTTAAATCATGCATGGTCCATTCGAAAGAATTTTGCTCATACATGAGATGACACGATAAGAATACAATCTCTCATGGAAAAAAGATATATATACTACAGAGGATTTTCATATATAAATTCGTCTGATGTTTCTCTCGTTGCTAATTAATTGTGAATTAAATATTTTCAAAATATTGGACAGCTCTTTGTTGCATGCACGCTTCGAACTCCAAAATGATGGAAATTTGGCTCTCGTCCCACTTGTCCCTTTCTTATTGTTGTTGATTGTTTCCCTGTCCTTGTCCGAAATTGTCTTATGAAATAAATAACTGGAGAGGCGAGAGAGTGAAGAAAGAGTACTTATAAAGGGTGATCAAGAGTAGGTAGGGACTGTTTGCAGCTCGTTAAGAATGCCCTCTCAAGTCTCAGGTAAGCTCACTACTTATGTCCTGAATTTCTAAATTTGGATCATTTATGGTTATGTGAATGACCCTTGATCATCTCTGTTTTAACCGAACTCACACTACATGGGCGATGTTTGTTGAGTGCCTCCTTTTTTATACATTGCACTGATGTAGTTAGCTCGGAGTTTTTCAGTGTGTTATGCTTGTAATTAATATGTATGTCATAAGATTTCTGTTGCTGGATTTGGTGAACGATATTCTGTCTTTTTTTTGTACACATATTGTTATTCGATGCTATAAGGAAGATTCATTCATCTGCACTCTCTCTCCCCGCTGTTCCCATCCCCGTGAAATGATGTGCAGAGTTTAATTATTTTATGCACTAGCTAATAGAGCACTTGTTAAATGCTTTAAGATACACTCTCTCTTAGAAATGACCTAGGTCACCAAAATCTTCTAACCGCTTTCGCATTCACTCTGCACTGTCAAGCTCTCACTATCAAATACAGTATGTGTCAACTTTGCCGCTCTTATAGCCGTTCCATTCCCGCAAATGGTGACTTAATTAGAAGAGGACAACTCAAAAAAATTAAATTAAGTTCTAGTATTACTTGTGAAAGCTAGGTTGATCTGGTCGAGACTTGCCGTTCTTGAATCGCGAAGAAAGAGCCAAGTTTCCTTCCAAGAAGACATGGAGCTAGCAACCACAATCTCATAATGCCAACCCATTACGATCACATTCAGGGTAACTTAACCCCTTCATAATCAATGGCATCCCCTTTGTACCAACCCTTCATGGATACACCAGCAGCAACAAACCAGCCCAAGCTCAGCCATGCGCGCTTATCTTCGGGTATGTTGCCTAGCTATAATCAACGATAATTTGTCGGCTGAAGGTGGAGGAGATATACCGGACTCCTCTAAAGCATGGAGATCATCAGTGAACAAATCCTACGCTTCAATGCTTTGTGATCATAGTCATGACCAACACACCAGTTGGTATGAATGATAAGCTGAACAAAAAGTGATAAAGTTTGGCTGAAAAATGTCTAAAGTAAGATAGAAATAAGGAAAGGCTGCTCCCTCTCTCTCGCTCTCTCTCTAGCAGTTGATACACAAGTAAATGTCATGGTTACGTTTTTCCTTAGATGCTTCAACTTTTCACTCGCATTGCAGGTTGCTGTTATCACCGAGTTGTCTTACCGCTATTATCGTATATATGCAATGTGATCTCCTAGGATACTTCAATGTTTTAGTGGTGAGATATAAGGAAAATTACAGTAACGTCCTTGATGTTAGGGTGAAATAACATGCATGTCCATTGATTTGGACAACTTATACTTATATTCGTTGACCCAACGGAGTACGAAAATACATAACGATTTTGACAAAACGACCTAATTGCTCCTAAATAAAATTGAAATTCCATCTTCTTTTATCTTTTTTCTCTCTCCTCTGTCTCTTCAACTCCCTGTCTCTTCATTTCACACAAAAAAAAAAAAAGCCTAACACCAAGGTAACAGGAAATCTGGTCAGCTCCGAACTCACTGGAGATTCATGCATAACTCTACGCAATTGAATGGGCGAATGGAAATAATTAAGAATCTTGGCGCCTATGACATGGAAGTTTTGAAATGAAAGGAAAGAGAATCCATTCCCTTCATATTGAAGGAAGTTAGTTACTTAGAAAAACCTTTCTTTGGCTGAGTGGCATGTATTTCCACGGTGAAGCCTTTCATTTGCTTCTCTTCTATGATTTTCCCATACGGTGGTTGTCCTCCAGCCGTCTTCTTCGGTGGACTTGCTGTGCCGTTAACGAAGTGGGGCTGGTTGGTCGGGTCGTGATTGAGGCTGCGCGACAGGGGGCGATGTGAAGTGGGCACGGCGAGGGAGGGGACTGCAGGCGGCTGAGATTTCAGATTAGGAAAAAAATAGTTAAGATTTCTAAAGAAATTAGAAAGATAACATATCAATGTTCAAAAACCCTAATTTTTAAATTAGACTCTTCAAATTAGGGTGTATAAAAAATCCCTAATTTGAAAATTAGAGTTTGAAATTCTAATATTCAAAATTAAAAAATTATTCAGTACAAGAACAATATTGTCATTTTGAAAATACGTACAATGACATCATAAAAATACATTTTTTGGACGAAACTTTGACGGATAGACACAAGTGTTACAAAATTAGGATTTTTGGTCACGATATGTTACATTTTGAAACTTAACGTCCATGACTGTAATTTCAGCCTAATCTCAGGGACATTGTTACAATTATCCCTAAAACATATTTTAGGGACGTTTTATCTAGAGAAAAGTTGTTAAAAAATTTACTCTCAATTAATTTAGTAGCAAGTTGTCATGTGTGTTACCTACCGGCTATTGTATGCCTATAGTACTTAGTCCAACTCGTTGGAAAAAAATAATAATAATAATTTGGTCATCCACGCCTAACCTAGAGAATTCACAAGAAAATAGATCATTTTGATTTTGGTCTTGGCGAGACTGGAACCGGTTGAGCTAACCTTGAGGTTAAAAAAAAAAATTATTCAAATAAAGAAGCAAAGAAAAGTAGAGCTTTTTTTTTTTCTTTTTTTTTTGCGAGTTTTTTGTTTTTTTAACTTTTCCCTGGAATCACTTTATTGCGAGAATATTCAAAGTACTTTACACCCTCCGTGGCTATTTCTGTTACAATCCATTTGATTTTGTCACTTCAATTGAATCCGCGCTTATTTCAATGCATTTCCCCCCCTTAAATACGCCCTCGAACGAACAGTAAACTTTGTTTCCTCCATCATTTTACTGAATCACGATTTAAGGCCGGGGTTTAAGAATCTAAGGCCCCGTACGCTTACCATATTCGTTTTCTGTTTTTATTTTCTGTTTTCATTTTCATGATTTTCATATTCAGTTTGAAAATCCGTTCCTGTACTTTTATCATTTTCACCAAAAAAAATTTAGTTATTTTTTCTTATATTGGGTTAAGTTTTGAGTGAAAACACCTTTTTTGTTATTATTTGAATAATTTTATTCAAAACGAAAACAGAAAATGACAAAAATACGCAAAAAAAGAATCTTTTTCATCATCATTGCTAAAACAGAAAACAAATATGGTAAGCGTACGGCCTAAATCACATGAAATTCAACTGTCTGAAAGACCTTAACTAAATTCGCGCCCAAAGTTCCACCATTGGCGCTTCAAGTTCTCTCGTAATTGGCAATTAGCGCCGCCTGTCACCGTCATTCTCCCGCTTTCACTTGGAGTGGTTGCTGTAGCTGGGGCTTAAAATGAACCTAGCTACTCGGGCTCGGCTCGTGACGCTCGCTTAAGACCTCGTCCGACAGATGGATTCGTGAGATCAAACAACCAAGCTTGAACGCCAACCTAAAACATGTTGGGATGTGCAAATAACAATGTAATGCTCGGGCTGGGACTAGTCCGAAGTCGTCTCGGGAGAAAAGCAGGCCAAGCTGCATGCTGGAAACCTTGAATTAGGGAAACTGCGGTGGTTTAGGACGTGCGAAGGAGAAAAAATGGCTGTGGATGTTCACATACTAAGGTTTCACTGTTTGTTCTTTTACTATGATCACATTCTTAATGAAGACTGTCTTTTTATTTTGAATGGCGTTTGATATACTCACTAAGTCATTATGATGACTAAACTTTGCTTTATGACTTGTTCATATAAGGATTTGATGACTTTTGTACGGAAAGTCTTTAATTACTTCCTGTGATGTTTGTTTTGAAGTCTGGATTTTGGCGATTTTGGTAGAATCTGTTCACTGATTGTATCTTGTCATTAAACTGCATTTGGGGTCCGTACTGTGTGGTCAATGGTTTGTGTACTTTGTGGATCTGTACGTAATAACAAAGGTGAAGTGGATCCATACTATTTCATAAGAAAATTACTTACGTAATCAAAAAAGTGAACTTAGTACTATATAGCAACCACAGTCAATTGAAAGGGTGAAGTGGTTCCGTACTGTATAGTCAATGCACGTAATCAAAAGGGTGAATTGAGTCCGTATTGAACTGTAAATGCATGTAATCGAAAGGTTGAATTGGGTCCGTATTATATAGTAAAGGTTTATTCAGGTAATCGTGTGGTAGTTGTCATAATGAGAGGAAGATTACAAGTTTGTTGTTCTGCATATTGATAAGGTGTTATGGTTTTTTTTTTTTTTTCCCTTATGTTAATTATGTGGCTAAACTTAGTAACTAGTTATGCAGCTAATCGTAAATGCTGATGACATTGTTTATGAACAATGCTGATATGTGAACTCTCAGGTGATTTTGTCCTGGGACCAAAATTGAACATTCTATAATTGCTATTACTTAACCGTCAAATTCGAAATCAAAATTCACCCAAAAAAAAAAAAAAAAAAAAAAAAAAAACTGGAAAGTGGACTAATTTGAAGAAAATGGTAGTACTTTGTTAGTAAAAGTCAATTTCAAAGTGGTTTTTGAGGACTAGTCCAAACTGGCTTAGTTCAATGAACTCTATTAATGTATGAATGAGAGAGACCCCTCTTCACGGAAGTTGTCCAAGAATTGAGGGAGGTTAACAGATCGTCATAAGTAACCTATAAATCACTTCAATTCATGTCATATCTGTTCAATTATCAGCATTCTCCTACTCTTATTATAGATATCCTGGAGACTAAATATCGTATCCGAGTTAACATGCTCTGATATTATTGAGCATGCTCTGATTGGTGCAAACGTGCTTGCACTTTCATTGCATTCTGCAAATCCTCGACTGTGTTCTTGCCCTCCACATTTAATCTTTAAGTGGACCGTATTGGTAAATAACCTACCTGCCTTTGGGATCACTCTATCTTGGTTTCTGAAAAATAATGCTTATGTTTTTGTGGTCTGTTCCCCAGTGACTGCAACAACATGATCATGCACCCTTCATAAACACAATTTTTACGTGTTCTCCTTGCAACAAAATTTTGATCTTCTGAATAAAATGTTGCAGGCGGCACATAATTTTGGTTGAATCACCTGCATTTGTAAACGTCTCCCAACCTTAAGTTTGCTGGAGTTCCTTGAGCATCATGGCCGAAGTTGGTGAGCTGCCTGCCCCCCAGGGCAAGTGGATGATTCCATTCCTTGTTTTCTTCAAAGACGCCAGGTATGATTATATTGTGTTATATTTGTTAGTATTCTGAGAGGGAGTATGCTGGTTGGATAGGAAAGATGTGAAAACCTCCATCCTTTGGAAGTATGAGATTCATCTGTTTAACATAGAATCGGAGTTCCACTACTTTTTCCATTATCTGTTATTATTGTTTCCATCTGCAGCATTGATGCAGTATTATTGAGATTGGTTGACCTTTCTTTGGTACTTCAAATGGCTGTATGTCCTATATGCGGGAAGTATGAATCTAGTATTTCGGAGTGTTGATGCTTTCTGGAATGGCTTTGTACTTTGTAGGCTTGTTTTTAAGATGGACGATCTTGGGTTGGAGATACTACGCATTGCTTTGCCAGCTGCTATGGCGTTAGCTGCTGACCCTATTGCTTCTCTAATTGACACAGCATTCATTGGCCATCTAGGTATTCATGTCTTCAAGATAATCTTTCACCGGCATGCTGATTTTAGGACTTATTAATACCAATTTCCTTGATGCTCAATGTTGTATTTACCCCATTTATCGCGCCCACTTGACCCTTCTGTTTGGTAGACCTCATTCAACCTTAACTATAATGAATCAAATCTCAGAACAAAATATTGTCATACCTATTCACGATGACGAAAATTTAAATTTGTACTTTCTCCTTTATCCAGATGCCACCTACTTGAATAAAGAACCCAAAGTATCCAATCGGAAAACATTGTTTCTATATTTTACCTCTGTTATAGCCGACCAAATTTAGTCTACTGGTGTTATCAAGGGTCCCATAAGAGGGGTGGGTGTTTCGGATGGGTATGACTGCATAAGGTTCCTAGCCATGGCTTCACATCATACAGCTCTCTTCAAAATGTGCAGAATGCTGACAGCAAATTTTATTTTTGTCCTTGTTCGTCTTAGTCTGGTAGAATATATTACTGTCTGGATAGTGGTGTTGAGTAAATTTTTTTTTTTTTTTGTAACATGTCCTTTTATTTCTAATTAAGCGCAAATACAAACTCTCAGTTCATCTATCTATCTACTGATCAACATAACATGAGTCTTAGTTAGCTACCAATCACTCAAGCTATCTATCCATCTATTACAGAACAGAAACTAATCTTTACATAGCTATCCATCTCTAAGCTGTAAAACACAAGGAGGCATGTTCCAATTTGTGCACAGCTGTCTGTTGATATCAGTTGGTGCAGCCTTCCTCCAGCTTAGAACGCGGTATTAGATCCAGTTATCAATCTTATCCAGGACCTGGTCTCTCTCGCCCAGTGAAAGTCTCAGATTCCTTTCTTCCCAAATGCCGTAAACTGTGACTGCAAACACTAATTTGCTTAACATAGCTCAAAAGCTTTTTCCCCTGAACCTCTGTATAGCAAATTGTAAAATTTCTGTCCAGCTTGAAGCATTCTGCAAAATTTGCAGTTTCAGTATTTTTGCCCATATAAACTAAGAAGACTAGCATGTCATGAATAAATGTCCATAGTTTCCCTCTGCTGCATGCATAAGCAGCAAGCATCATCTGAAATAATGTTCCAGTCTTTGAGTTTATCCTTGGTTTGCAATTTCTTTTTACATGCCATCCATAAAATCATTGCACACTTAGGAATAGCTCCAGAAAACCATATTAATTTCCACCAAGACACAGGATCTGCTTTCTGTCTTAATTCATTCCAAGCAGCATGTATACTAAATTTACCATTTGAGCATAGTGTCCACCTGATTTGATCATGCTTGGTTGACAACACTATGTTCCTTAGCTGCTGATGCAACAGTCTGAGGTATGCCATACCCCATTGTGAAAAGATTCACTGACCCTTAGATTTCCTGAGCTAGCAGCAGGCTAAATGATTCTGTGCCCAAATTGCTTGACTATAGGTCCCTGTGGCAGCCAATTATCTAGCCAAAACCAAGTCTCATTTCCATTACCAACTCTATATGCTACTATGTTCAGCATTGTGCTTCTGAGTTTCAACAGTTTACACCAGGATCAAGAGAGATCAGAAGGGCGTTTAAGATACGACGGATTCTATCCTTTGATTATGTAAGTGCGGCTCCATTGGATCCATAAGGTGCCCTTTTTCTTTGCCAATCCCAGATATACTTACAAAGGGCAGCTTTATTCCAGTCATCACAATCTCTTGATACCAAGTCCTCCTCCTCTTTTGGGTAAACACACTTCAGACCAAGCAACTTTAGCACCAGTGCATTTGATATCCTTTCCATGCCATATGAAGCTGCTTATTTTGGCCTCAATTTGTAAGATAATCTTCTTAGGTAAGAGAAATATAGAACACCAATAAATTTTTGCCTGCTAAAAAGCACAGAAGTGACTAGTTGGATTCTCCCTGCATATGGTGGATGCTTGACTGTCCAACTGTTTATTCTGGCTAGAATCTTACCAATAAGAACTTGGACACTTGACAGTCATTTGCCTTTGCTTTAGTGGTAATCACTGGTAATCCCAAGTAGGTCACTGGGAAAGAACCAAGTGGAATACCAGCATCCTGTACCAACAGATATGTATCTTCCTCATGAAGCCCTGCGATGAAGATTGCACTCTTTTACAAAATTACGATATAGCCCTGACATAACTCCAAACCTTTGAATAGTTTGCTTGATGATATTAATAGATTGAAGATTTGCCCCAGCAAAAATGAAGAGATCATCTGCAAAACATACAAGGGTGATTTGATGCTCCTGACACTTTGGATGATAGCTAAACTCGAGTAATTTATAGTTAGTTCTAAGGGAACCAGCTTGTTCTCCATAATTTGGTCTCTAAAGTCATATCACTTCTTGTATAGGCCCGATGGAGATTGCCGCTGTAGGAGTTTCTATTGCTATTTTCAATCAAGCTTCAAAGGTTACCATATTCCCGCTTGTCAGCATTACAACTTCTTTTGTTGCTGAGGAAGAGACTGTTGGAAGGATTACTAGTGAAGTGTCAAAAGATGATAACTCAGAGAAGACTTCAGCCAAGAACAACGAAATGGCAGATCTGGTGCTCGAGAACTTGGAAAAGGGTTCAGCCAAAAACAGCAAAGCAAAAGAGGTGGTGCCAGTAGATGGTAAGCTTTTTCGTATTTTGGATTAGCATAGAACTATATGAAAAGATAATTTTGATGCACATGGCATGTCATTGATTGTACTCCCTCCCAGCTATAAAGAGGAAAATTTTCTTAAAAATTGGCACTTGAAATCCGTTGGAAATTAGTTAGCTCAGCGATCATAATATTTTAACATGTTCATCAGATTTTACTACAAGTGTTACCAGTGGCAGCTCAAATAAGCACGAACTCAAAAGTAAAAGGCGGCATATTGCTTCAGCCTCAACCGCACTGGTTATTGGCACGGTGCTTGGCCTCCTCCAAACCATGTTTCTTATATGTTTAGCAAAACCACTTTTGGGCTTCATGGGTGTGAAATCTGTAAGTCCCTTGATTTTGGATACATCCTGCTCTTGAATTTCTGCATTTATTGGTTCTGTTGCCCACATTGGTAAGTTTTTTTCTTTTTGGGTCTTAAACTGTTCATCAATTTCTGCTCAGTGAATTCATTATTTGGCAGTCACAAAATTTTTCAAGATAATTATGAAGCATAAAGTTACTTCTAAATTGGCTGAAGTATATCAAACATAGTTGGAGGCAAAATAACAGATAGGTAACAATGGCCTGGTCGATTTCCACCAGCTGAGCGGGCGAAGATTATGTGGGTGAACAAGGTTGACAACCGTGTGGAGCCGCTGATGAAAATAACGGCCCATCCTCCGTCCATGCCTCTTAACACCATTGTGTTTTTGTATTAACGAATGTACATGGTTAGAAAAAACAATAGCCCTCTTACCCTTTCTGTACTCTGTAGTTTTCATTCATTATCAACACCACTTGCCCAAACTTTTATGAAAATCTAGGAAAATTTGATGAGTAGGAATAAACTATTATCTTAATGAATCAAAATGCTAAAGTAGAAATTTCTCAATATCATTTAGTTGGGTGACATGTCTATTTGTGGTTCTCAAAGGGTGTGTGATAAATGAATAACAGTTCCCGATTTGTACGTTATATGTTATGCTTATATATGCATATGGAGATACAGATGCATTGACGTTCATTTTGTATGTAGAGAAGAATATCATGAGCTCACAAGCATGCAGCTAAAGTAGGAAATTAAGATGTAATATAATTAATGGTTTCTTCCATCAGTCTTGTTTGTTCTTATCGAAAGCTAGGTGGCTGTGAATTTACTCTGCATCCACTTCAATTTATTTATAGAAACTTGGATATAACAACAATAAAAACTACCCTTTTAATCAAGTACAGGGTTCTCCAATGCTAAGCCCGGCGCAAAGGTATTTGACACTAAGATCGCTTGGTGCTCCAGCGGTCCTTATCTCTTTGGCTATGCAAGGGGTTTTCCGTGGTTTCAAGGATACCAAAACTCCATTGTATGCAACGGGTAAAGAGTTCTCCTTTATCTACTTTTAGTCAGCAGAAATATCAGTTCCAAACTTGGAAGCATTTTGAAAACAAACGAAGACTTCTATGAAAATATAATCTATACCGAGTCACCGGAAACCTATGCAAATATAGGTACAGGAATGGTGTGACGGTTTTCCAGCAAGTGAACTCACCGAAGTTGCGAATCATTCTTATTTATTTCATTAACGATCTATAAATTGTAATTGAAGTATTGGAAAATGCTCCAATCATGTGAAGCATAAGCTCAGCACACGATTTCAGTGATGCATGGAACCATCAGAAGCCCTGCATGATACACCTCACATAAATATGCAGATCGTGTACTCCATAGCATAAGCAGAAATATTGTAATTGTTACATGTAAAAAAGAAAATACAGTCTCACTGAAAAAGAAACTACAATCTCGCTATTGTTCATATAGGGAGATTATACCACATAGCCATCTGCTTCCAATATTTGAAGAGTAGATAGAGGCTGTTTCTAAGTAAGTCATTATAACTAAATTATACCAAGTTTGAAGTTTGTACTAGTATGTGTCACATATCACTCGGAATGAATTGGTACACTTCTTACTGGGGATGTTGGCATATCAGCTAACTTGCACTTCATCTTTCTGGTCTACGCAGTTGCAGGAGATGTAGCAAACATAGTTTTGGACCCCATTCTGATCTTTTCATGTCGTTTGGGAGTCAGTGGTGCAGCCATTGCGCACGTTCTTTCTCAGTATGTGTACCGAAGACATCTCCAGTAACTGTTTTAATGCTATGCTGCCTCTCTTTTGTTGAATGATTTTGGTCATAGTCTTGGTCTTTGTGACAATTCTCCCTTGTATTCTTACACGTATTGTTATTCACAGGTACTTGATTTCTCTTATCCTACTCTGCAAATTGATGAAACAAGTCAATTTATTACCTCCAAGTGTTGGAGATTTGCAGATCAGCCGGTTTCTTAAAAAAGGTAATAGTTTTGGTATCTCTACACTAGCACTTCAAGTTGTTTCTATACTCCTGCACTTCCACCGAGTGCAAGGACTATTCCTCATCACATTGAGCACATGTTAACAGAGCTGCAACTTGTTGAACATTTTATGGGCTAGACTTTTTTTTTGTCGTCTTGCATTAGTTGCTGGCTGTTTTTCGCCTGTCGTAAGTCCTGTTTTAACTTTTTATGATGGCTACAGGTTCTTTTCTGTTGGCAAGGGTAATAGCTGTGACGTTTTGTGTGACTTTGGCTGCATCCTTGGCTTCAAGGCTGGGTCCAACACCTATGGCTGCATTTCAGGTTTGCCTACAGGTCTGGATGGCGTCATCACTTCTTGCTGATGGTTTGGCTGTTGCTGGACAGGTCTCTCTCTCTTTCTCCCCCCCCCCCTCCCCTCTCTCTCTCTCGATTATGGATCAGCTTATGGCGGCATAGGTAATGAGAATCTAGACCTCCAGTGATAGCATGGGCTATCACCCCTACCTCAAATAATACGATCAATGACAAAATTTGGGCTCTTAGTTCTGAGTTATGGCCAATGTGAAGTAGAGTGGTAGACAAGTCAACAACAATGATATAGACCAAGACTGCTGATATTAAGGGATTCGTTTGAACAGGAACTGCAGTGGTAAAGCATTATTATGCTTTATGCTGGCATCCTCATAACCCATCTGACAAGAGTATTCTGTGTATGTTCGAATAGAAGGATTTGGAATTGGTTTCAAAGAGGGAGAATTTGTCATTTGTTTCAAATGACATTGTTGCGAAAGTGGGAAAAAAAAAAAAAAAAAGGAATGGAAGTTTGTCTGTGCAAACTGAATTGACCATTAGTTTCGGGGCCAATGAGTGATCAGTGGTAATATGTGATCCTTACTTCCACTCTTGTAGGCAATTCTTGCTTGTGCATTTGCTGAGAAGGACTACGAGAAGGCAAAAGCTGCTGCAACCCGAGTATTACAGGTGTGTTTCCCATGCCTGAGAGTAGAAAAAATTCATCTTATAATTCTTTGCACTACCATTGAGGTCACGTTACAGAGAAAAGGAATTCGGGGAACTGAATGGAAGTTCCCAGTGTTATTTTCTGATGCTGGCCAGTGCAGTTATCCTTCCACTTGGACAATCGATGCTTTTTATTATAATTGATGGCATTCCAATTATCATTGTAACCTATTTGTCTTTTTATCCTTTGCAGGCCATGATTATTAATCTCTTGACTTTATCGTCGTCGTTTCCGTAGGGCTTTATCTTTTCTGTGTAACGGCAAAAAGGCTAAGCCAGAGTAGTTTAACTTTGCAGATGGGATTTGTATTGGGCCTGGGGCTTGCTCTTGTTGTGGGACTTGGTTTGCAGTTTGGATCTGGAATCTTTTCGAAGGACAAAAATGTTATTTCTCTCATTAGCATAGGCGTGCCGGTACATCTCATGTTAATAAGCTAGATAGAAAAGATATTCTGAACTCTTTTCTAACTGTATTTTAGGAGCTTTATTAAGAGAAAATTTTTATTCCCTGGGATAAACAGTTTGTCGCAGCTACGCAACCAATCAACTCCGTAGCTTTTGTCTTTGATGGGGTTAATTTTGGAGCATCTGATTTTGCCTATTCTGCATATTCTATGGTAAGTAAACTCTAGAAACAAAGAACTCACGTTCTCAACATTTGCCTCTATAACTGCTCCAACTAGTTCCAATTAGCTTATTGATAACAAACATATTCACCTATCGCATTAAATTTCAACTTTTCAGGTTCTTGTGGCCATAGTGAGCATTGCGTGCTTGTTTGTTCTCTTCAAAGCTAATGGTTTTGTTGGGATATGGGTTGCTCTGACCATTTACATGGGTCTTCGAACATTTGCTGGTCTCTGGAGGTAATTCTTTTGCTGGTATTACATCAATGTGAGAACTAACCAAAAGCTGTTCAACTGATACCAAATTGAAACACATGAAGAGCAGGTTTGTATGAGGATATTGAAGTAACTCAATATATAAAGCATGAGACCTAAGTGCTAGGCAGAACACCTAGTTAGAATTTCCCAAAGAAAACAGTCTTATCTACTTGTTCTTGCACGGTTTTTAAGATTCTTGAACATGAAAGAGTAGAAATCTTACAGATTATGGGCACTGTCTTTGTGTGATGTGCTGAAGCTTAAATGTCATTGCATTTAACAAAATGCCTGCGTGTGTGCAGGATGGGGACTGGAACTGGACCCTGGCGATTTCTGAGGCGGCCAATTGTTGGGATAGGATCTTGAATTTCTACAACCACCTCTTTCATTTCCCTCGCTTTTGTTGCCAGACAGATATCTTCTGCTATTTTGCTGACCTACTATATATCCAGACACTTTTTCTTCTCTGTGTTGTCCTCGGGATCCAGATACGTGATGCATGTCTGATATCTTGTGCATGTGCACTTGTAAGCATAATTTTATTTTTTATAGCAAGAAAAGAACTTGAAGAGCTATGCTACCGATGGAAATGACGAGTATAGGAGTGAGCTCGTTAGTTATCTGGGTAGAAATACAACCAAATTTGGATGCATGAATTGTTTGTTGCAATACTTTTCATCTGCTATTTGCTCTCAGAATCGGGCCTTCTGCCGCTTGTGAACATCTAACTTTGGCCATTTTTGGTAAGTAAATTTAGTACTTTCGCTCCGTCTTTCAACCGTATGATAACTCGACTTTTGTAATTGAACGTCAATGACGCGAAAATCTTCAAGTGCCACGTAAAATGATTTAAGGTACTTGAAACAGACCCCAAAGTTCCTGCCAAGGTTACGACGTTCGATTGGGTTTATCAGTTCTCTTTAAAAATATTGGCACTCCAACTGCCACAGCTACGTTAATCTGTGTAATTTGTACTTTTATGCAGAGGTATTGTCACCTAAAATGAAACCTGGTTTTTTGATATGTAGCCTAATATACTACCCAAGTACGATGGAAGCATCACATGTTGTTTCCTCCCAAGTCCTAATCAAACGGCAATTTTGCTCGGAATCCATCACGATTGGAACTTCGATTCTGGAACAGGCCTAATCCCTAATTTTAAACGTCGGGGGTTCCATGGATTGGTGGTTCCAAGAAATTATAGAAATAAACTTACGGTCGTGTTCTAAATGGTTCTTTTAAATATAAATGCTTCTTGTTGATCCTTCAAAATCATTTTCATGATTAAAATGTCTTTTTGACCATTAAATGAAAATTTCAAACTTACAGCTCTTTCACCAGGGGACATTTTGATGACTCCATGACTAAAAAAGGCCCTATGACCGTCAAATGTCAGCTAACAAACATGGTACGTTCTTCTAGATTGGTGATTCAGCAGCAAAGCACACGTCCGAATCCAACCACTGACCTCAAGGCCTACCACCAAAATCCCACCCACCAATCTGAACAGAAAACGATTTATACTGGGAAGATCTAGATTTAAGGGTGTAATTTGGGTGGGTTGGGTTGGGTTCGTACCTAACCCTGGAAATCTATGCGTTCTAAAAATGCAACGAGCTTTAGACGCATAAAAATTTAATTAATTGGCTTGTATTGGGCTGAGTTGATATATTTGGGTTTTAATTGGTTGATTAAAATACAGAAACAATAAATTCACTTAAATAACAAATGGAGTGGTGGTAGCCTACGATGGCTGCCAGCGGCCGTAGTGGCGACGGCTGTTGATTGCGGTGGAGTTGGCTGTCGGCGGTTGGGGAAATTGCTTGCAGTGGCAGTTGCAGCCGGCCAGCAGGGCTGTGGAGCTGCCAACTCTCGTGGCAGCTGGTAGCGGTGGCTGACAGACGCCAACAACAACGGTGGTGGCGGGCAGCAAAGGTGTGGAGCGCGATGGTGGCGGCAGCGGCTGCCCTTGACTGTGCAACTGCCAGCAGCAGGGGCTGCCGGGGATGTGGTGGAGGCCACGGGTGGTGTGGGGGTGGTGGCGGCTGGCGACATCTAGTGGTGGTGGTCGAGCTGTCGGCGGCAACAATGTTAACATATGGAGGCAGCAGTGGCCGAAGGCTATGGCTGCCGGTGATGACGTCTGCCAGTTGTACGTTTGCCTGCTGGTAGTTAAAAAATATGAATTTTTATCAAAATGAGTTCTAAACGCCCAACTTAAAACAATTCATTACAATATGAGCTCAACCCATCCTAATCCATTTTATAACTAAGTGGGTTGCGTTGGATAAAAGCTCACATTTTTTTGGATTGGTTTGATTAAGCCCATAAAAACCCAACCCAAGTTGCATCCCTACCTTTTGTCAGGTCGGGTTGGCTGGAGAACCGGTGTGGACTGCCGTCAACATCGACAGTGAGGTGGCAAAGGAGCATTGACATGGCTCTAGCACTGACGATGTCTCGTCCAAGCTTTTCTCTTCAGATTCTTGTGTACATACACTCCGGTCGCAAGGTGCATGCGCGCGCCCGCTGTTGTTTATGTGGTTATACTTTGTTAAGTTGTTTGATTGGATTGGTTGATTGGACAATGTGGTTAAATAGCGGTTTATGTGGTATCCAAGGGAAAATGAGATGCTTTAGGGTTTGTGATGCAACATTTTTAGGAATTTGGATTCTTTGATGTACAACATTCCTGCTGCTGTAGCATTAGTAAGAAAATATTGCCGCTAAACGAG